>LWMJ02000247.1:0-101707 GCA_001693035.2 Taenia asiatica
GGAAATCGAGCCCGAGCAAAATCTCGCATGCCAGTGGGAAGTGAGAAAAAAACAAACCGAAAAACAGCCATTTGAATAGGTTCAATAATTGTAGTAGTTTTACGAGGCTGAGTATTCTTCTGCCATTTTGGTTACATTCCAGGGCTGACATGCTGCTTCTATCCACAAACCCATGTGGGCTGCATTTAGGCGTCTAACGTAACATTTTATTAAAGTAACTTCCTACGGCTTCTTTGAAATAGTATTAAGTCAAGGCCTTGTGGCTGAACATATTAAATGTTAGCAAACAGAGCATTTAAGAGGCTACTGGTATGGCATGAAGAGCACAACACGAAGTGCAGGTACTACCCGCGAGGATTAATTTGCTCCGCTACTTGTACACCTCGTAAACCAAAGGTTATGTTTGGATCAGTTTCTCTGCACTGATACGTTAATTACGTTTAATTGCTGCTGATTGCAACTAGCAGGAGGGAAATGCACCCTTTTTGCCTCCAAAGAGCTGTAGATGTAAGCCATATTGAGGCGACTCTATGTGTTTGATGTTATGCTTACCTACAGGCTAAGCTGCGCAGCAATTCGGTCGCCACAAACTGTACTTCCTCTGAATAGTATAAACTTTAGGTTATGTTGATAGCCTCCCAATCTCTTTGCACTTTGGTAAGTAGTGTGTTCTTTTACAACACTTTGGTTTGTTGGCACACCAGGGAGGATTCATTGCGCCACTTTGGCGACGGTGACAAGCGAACTTAATCCAACAGGGCAATCACTCCTGGTTCAATGGCTAGTTACTGAATCATCGAATGCACTTTAGAGGCAGAGACGATCGAATTATTCACTTTTTTAGCAGTGGCTACAATCCTGTGTTCTGCTTGTAAGCTAGATTGGGGACATTTAAGGGACAAATATGGAGATGCCTATGGTTAACTGATGCTAACTGATCGAGCAGGAGACACTTTCTCTACCTCTTTATCATCTTAATTAAACCTAACTAAATAGGCGAGTGAATGCATGATTGGATGGATAGATACAGAATAGATGAACAAGTGGGAGGACGGGTAAGGCAAAGGTGAATGGATCGTTTGTGGTGGAATGTGAGTGAAGTCGCATCAGGAAATTAAGAGGTAGCATCCTGCCCCATTAAATTACTTAATTCCTTGTCTTCTGCTGTTTAATCTGCTTTTAGGCAAGTTCTCAGATTACAGCAGACTGACGTAGGTGATGTTCTGGTTGAGGAGCGTTTTCTAGTCTTAAGTAGCGCGTATCCAGGGCGGTTGTCCCTCCTCGCTGAAGCACACAATTAGAGACATTACAGTAGATACGCTTTAATAGCCGAGATTTGCCAATGATGGTGGGATCAAAAAGGGTTTCTAACATGCCTGAAGAGTCAGTGACCAAGGTCGATGGTCTACGAGTTCCTCTTCAAGCACCAGATACGCTGTGGTGAGTGGCGCGTGAGTCCAATCACTAAGCGCGCCGCAGATAGCACTGAGAAGAGGGAAGATGGTGGGCTAAGAAGTAGTTTGCTGCATTTTCGAACTGTAATTAACTGCACAAACACTCCATGGTTAATGAGTTACACTTCTATTGATCAGCTCGAAGTTCGGGTCACACCAGTATCCTGCAAAATTTTGCCTGTTGTTGGTACATATGCTTAGCCATGCTTCTGCAGTACATTGAGATCCCGACAACGACTGCAACTGATAGGTCATTTTGAAACTCATAAGTGCCCTGATGGTTTGATCAAATTTTATTTTCGCAAGGCAGTAGATTTATAGTTAGTTGACACAATACCGCCTCATTTAAAGTGTTCTCGCAGCTTGAACACTTAAAATGCCTTCAGAATTTTTTCGACAATTTTCGTACACTTTGAGGGAGTTCATGTTACACGATAAAAGACAAAATACGTAAAACCGTTATCTTTCCAACTCAGTCAAGACCCATTTCTTAATGCAGACTTGCTCACTCCATCAACTGAATGCTCAGACGATATTTGGGACAGTAAGCTTTAAAATTGGGGCAAAGTACGTTTTGGTTTTAGCATATTCTCTCCGTTCGGCATTGTGCTGACTCACATGGTGTAACCCCATGTATTATAAAAATGGTGCGCTCCTTTCCGGTGGTTTTGCCTCCAGTATAGCTCACAAATTCGGCTCACAGATTTCTTTACATTTCAATCTTCCCAAGTACAGTAAGTTGAAACCGCAAGCGAAGAGATATTCCAGGATTGCGTATTGCCATCCAGGAGGTAACCCCTATAACTTCGCCCATTACACATGTTAGCGAATCTCTGTCCCTGAGCATGCAATTAAACGGACATTATTTCTGCCTAACAAAATAAAATTTTCTCCTAAGACGTGAACCACCTCCCCCAACATGAAGCAGTCAGTTTACTCAGGATGACTTGAGTAGTAAGACACCCTAGGGGAAACTAAACAGGTAAGGCCCTGCTAACATAGCTTCGGCACTTATGCTGCTGGACGTAGTCTTCCTTGTAAATTACGAAAAATTTAGGCTGACTTCCATGGACTGCCTCTCTTCTCACCTAAATGGGATCCTCACATTACGATCCGACCAAATATGCATGATAAACTATGAACGCTCGGATCTCTTCCTTGTTGGTACAGCAAAATGGAGCGTTATGACCCAGTTTAAAAGATCTTATTCCTGGAAATCGAAGGGAAGCACATTTATAGCGCGTTTCCTGTTCCGGCTTCTATACCCTTAAAATGAACAAACTGGTTGATGCATACTTATTTGTTAGCATAATCGGAAATCAGTACAGGTTTTTAGGGATTGTACTAAAAACAGTGCAAACTCTTTCGGCTACAGCACAAAGAGGATTATCCTCGGATACGGTCTACCAATGCATCCAGAATAAAAGCTATCAGCATCGATACACTGTTGTGAAAAATTACAAAAATCCTGCTCACATTTTATCCAGCTCTCCCCTACTCATTGTGNTTATGACATCGATTGGTAGGTGGTTTTAAAAATTTTCGCTTATTAGGTGGGAGGCCTAAATGACGTGACTTTTGCCAAATAGGGAATGACTAGGTCGAGTTAACGCCCTGGGATACTTATAGTGCATACCTGCTAGTGTTATTTAGGGAGTCAAGTAATTCCACCACAAATAAAAAACACAATTTAAAGAAAGCAATTTCACCTATCAAAAACTAAAATTTTAACTTGCGGTAGATTTATTCATTCCGTTAAACCATCATCGATGTGAAAGGAGATGAATGGGGAGGAGGAGGGCAAGGGAAGAGGCTAATTATTTCACACCATCACTTTCCACATCTTATCGAGCCCGTCAAAATGTACCACTCGAATGCCATCACCACCATTTGATTTACATTTAGCCATGTCAATAAGTCGGCTTCCAACTGCTGCGAGCAATTTGGAGACACAAAGTAGAAGTGGCATGAGGTGGAAAGGGATAGAGAAACTCCTGTACCCATCATTTAGACGTCACAAGAAGCAAGTTAACTAATGAAGTGTACAGGATACATACAAACATTACCCTAAGGCGTTGGTTACCAGCGTTACATATACGTGACGGGAGTGGCTCATCAGTTCACGATAACTGTGACTTTGTCAGGCCATGTTACAGCCACAAGTCACTTAATTATAAGAAGATAAAGTAAAAGTTAAGTGTTTATTGAGCAGCGTAGCTTGCTGGGGCCTTGTCATATCTGGTGCCCTTTTCCGATAGTGCATCTGACAAGAAGGCGGTTGCTGCCATCAACTGTTGGTAGAGGCAGTTATTTTCAGTGCTCCAATATGTTTTTTCAAGAAATGTGTATAATAATAATTTTCGTCAAATTTTGATAAAATTATCATCTTTACAAGTTTTTTCCCTCAGGAAGTGGTGTGAAATGTAAATTCCCTGATCACTTTTCCGGAAGGAGAAAGGGAACACCTTGCCCCTATTCTATGGCTTGTTCATTATATTCGTGTTTGTATTAAAGCGCTAATAGCATATCTTTGGTTCATTTCAAAGTTCCTATGTGGCATGAGAAAGTAGATTGGATCAAAATTTTGGTTAGGACTTGAAAAAAGAGAGAAAACTTTAAGAGTTAGGTTACCTGGAGGTATTGCTCGACGTAGGATGCGCCCAGAGTGTTCTATCATCACATCTGTGGTAACCAGTGGTAGAGTGGATGGGTCCCAGTGACAAATAGACAGCTGTAAATCAACATGGCAGACTGACAATAGCGGCATGCAAGGGTGTAGCCATGAGACAGCTTCCGCTTAAGTTACTACGGTTAATCGGAAACGGTGGTTGCCCTTGTATTTACGAAACAAGAATGGACTTTCCCAACTTGTCCTTACTGCTGCCAGAGATACTCTAAACTAAAATTCCAAAGCCTCTAACTATTGTCCGCACGAGGTCGGAGAAGGTTCTGTGAGCACTGCAGTAAGTAGATAAATC
Source organism: Taenia asiatica (assembly GCA_001693035.2). Lineage (NCBI taxonomy): Eukaryota > Metazoa > Platyhelminthes > Cestoda > Cyclophyllidea > Taeniidae > Taenia > Taenia asiatica. The sequence continues at coordinate 4,433 of LWMJ02000247.1, forward strand.
TGAGGGAAAGCAGTCAATTCTCTGCGTCTGTCCTTTGCACTTACCATAAGCACGAGTTCCATGGGTGATTTGAACAAATGGATACCCTCCATTGTGGAGCTGTCCACAATAATTAGGCATAATTAGATGAGCTGCACCAAAATCTAAGGCGATCTCTAAGTAGCCAGCACCAGAATTGACCCTAGGTCGACAATGGATCAGCTCTAAAGTGGTAGTAAAGTAGTGACGGGTAGCAGGATGGAAAAGAGGGGGCGGTTCTGTGAGACCACCTTAAGTTTTAATGACAACACTAATTGACGAGGTGGGATTTGTCAGATTAAAGACGCAGGATAAACACCTTATTGCCATTTGTCCGCTTTATTAAAACGGCTGTCTTGACTTTTCGGGGAGTTTGGATAACCTCTTCGGGTCTTCTTTAATGCACTCCGGATAAACATGACATCCTTGACTAAGAAGGCCGCCTTGACAGTTATAGTGGTTGAGTTTTTTGCCATAGGTCCTGATGATAAGTAACTTTAATAGTATTAGGGGCCTTGACGCCCTCAGAGGGCTATCTGTACCTCGTTAAATCTGTTGCGATAAATTATTTTGTATGTACCGGTGAGAGCCAACGCATCATGTGAATGTTTCTGTTTGCATTACACCCACTTCTATGATATGTCTGTCCTCTGATAACTATTTAGACAAACAGAGGGCAGTAGTGGTTTGAATGTAATGCTTGTAAGGTGGACACGGACTTTCCACATCCTTCATCATGCTACTACATCTTCACACTGCCACTTGACACTCCAAAAGAGATTTGACATAATAGAAGTGCTAAATATAGTGCAGCACACCGGGACGTCTCTAAAGACGAAAGCAGACATAACGCTTAGGCAGAATGTACATATTTGATACTGCTACTGACATGTCTCAGAGACTGATATATTATATTAGGTTACAGGATAGTGGCAATGGCTGTGTGTTTCATTATGTACAGAGCTGGGAAGAAGTAAAATGGCCCGTATTCCACTTCTCGGTGATGGGTGACAGCAGCAAATCATTCTGCAGAAGAGAAGGCGAATTTCATTTGGGTATGATTTGCTTGACTGAGTTTAATTAGCCATCACCTTGACCTCATCATTGGGTGCATGAGCATCCGTTGGTTTAGACGCAAAACTAGGCTAAAAAGCTTCAAAATCGCTCATTCGTCAAAGTCCCTTAACTCGTCTACATGGGTTTAATAGCCCACATTGTCCATCAATACTCATTGGAAGGCAAACAAGTCTGTAAGTGGGCTTCCTTCACGGTGCTAATTCGCCTCTTTCATTGTGCTTTTGTTAGACAAAAGTTATATCAGTGATACAAAGAACAACTAAATAGCCCGCGTTTCATTTTCCTTCTTCCCTTCTATTGGCAAACAAGGAGCGCACTGCCAAGCATCTGCCCATAAATCTTGTAGGCTACTTGGTCCGCTGAGTCTTTTATAGCTCCAACAAGGATTGCATGAGCAGGGTGAGATGTGTGTGCCTGTCATTAAAGACGCTTTGTGTAACTGTGCCTCCTGCTTTGTTAAGTGGTTCAGTAAACGAACGCTGTCATGCACAATTAATGAAATCATAAATAAACCTCGCCCCATAAAACAACTGATGAATTTCACACAAAGCACTTCTTCAAATCTACCAGCTACATGCTAAAAGGAGTAGTAGAATTGAAGTATTTTTTAGTTTGGCTTATTTTGCTGACTCGATGTTATCAGCAAGAACACGTGGACATGTAAAATGGAGTCCTGAGGGTTATTTTTATATTTAGTGGTATTATACTGCTTCAGTGCCCTCTTCCACATTCCTTCTACTCCGAAACCTTCCAGACTCAACAAGTAGATTTTGCTTCTGTGGCGGTACTGCTTAATGTGGAAACCACCCAGAATGTCTATCACCACAGCTGCGGTAACAAGTTTTGGCATGGGTGGGTCCCATAGGCAGTTGACGGCTGTAAATCAAGATGACAGAATGACAACAGCACCATGCAGGGTGAAGCCTTAAGAGAGCATCCATTTAAGCAACTGTATTTACTCCGAAAATGATGGTTAAGCATATACCTACAGAACGGGAATGGACCACTCAAACTTATCCTTGCTGTTGCCAGAATTAATCTCGGCCACACCTCCACAGCCTCTAAACTTTGTCCACACGAGGTCAGGGAAGAATCAGTAGACGGGCTCGGCTCATATAGCCTAATGTCTAGATTTATTTGGCTGACTAATTATCTAAGTTCATCGCATGCAAAGCAGGTAGATACAGCTGTGGAAGGGATTCATCAAGGTTTTGCGTCCACCCTTGACACTTGCCATAAAGTCGAGTTCTGTTGGTAATTTTAACAACTGGAAACCCGCCATCATGGCGCTGTCTGCAATAATTGGGTAGAAGTGGATGAGCTGCACTGAAATCTGAAGCGACTTCTAAGTAACCAGCCCCAGAACTGATGCCAGGTCGTAATCGGATCAGTATTAAAGTGGCAGGAGAGTAGTGACGGGTAGTGAACTGGAAAGGAGGGAGTACCTCCACAAGGCAACATTCATTTTAATGACGACGTTACTTTAGGAGGCAAGATCCATCGGAATAAAGGCGCAAGTTGGACACCTTACTACTATTGCGCCACTTGAATAAAATGGCTCCCTTGACCTTGCGAGGGAGCTTAGGTAACCAAATCGGGACATCTATGATGCATCCAGGATAAGTACGCGACATTCTCGACCAAGAAATTCACCTCGCCAGTTAGAGTAGTTGTTTTTCACCGAAAGTCCTGTTGTTAAGTAATTTTAATAGTAGTCGAGGCATTGACGCCCTTAGAGAGCTGTCTACACCTCTTTTAATCTTGTACGGTCAATTTTATTTTGTGTGTATCGAGATGGTACCAACATCTTACGTGACTCTTCTTGTTTAGGTTACACCCGCCTCAATGCTATGTTTGTTTTCTGACAACAAACTGGAGAAAAGAGGGTAGTGGCTACTACTACTACTTCAGGCTACTACATCTTTGTGCTTTTACTCGACACTCCAAAGGAGAGTTGGCGTAATAAGTATGCAAAATATAGCATAGCACACCCGGACTTCTCTGAAGTACGGGTGCAGGTATAATGTTTGGTGGAATGTACATATCTGGCATTGCTACTGGCATGCTTCAGAGACCAGCACATTATATCAAGTCACAGGTTAGTGAAAATTGGAACGACTTAATGCAGAAATTCAAACCCGTCTCCCACCTCCCCGCCCTCCCCACTTTGTCCCTTGCGTATCGGTGATAGGTGACCGCGATAAATTATTCTGCAGAAGAGAAGGTTAAACTCGTATATTTTTGATTTACTTTCCAGAGTTCAATTAGCCATCATCCCGACTTCGCTTTCGAGTGCTTGGGTATCTGTCAGCATGACATAAAACAGTCACTTATACCCGTATTTCACACAAAATGACTTCAAACTCTCTCATTCCTTATAAGTTTTCTGACTCCTGAGGAGGTTGAATAGCCCACACTGTCCAACAATGATCATTGAATGGTAAGTGGATCAGTGAGTGGGCTTCCTTCACGGTGCTAATTTTACCTCATTCATCGGGCTTTTGTTAGACGAAAAAGATCATTAACACAAAGAACGCCTCCTCCAAGCAAAACACGTAAAGAAAGTCGTAGGTAAATTGTCCGTGTTTTACTGTTCCCTTCTTCCCTTCTATCGGCAAACAAGGAGCGCACTGCCAAGCATCTGCCCATAAATCTTGTAGGCTACTTGGCGCACTGAGTCTTTTATAGCTCCAACAAGGATTGCATGAACAGGGTGAGATGTGCATGCCTGCCATAAAAGACGCTTTGTGTAACTGTGCCTTCTGCGTAGTTAAGTGGCTCAGTAAAGGAACACTGTCAAGCACAATTAATGAACTCATAAATAAATGCCGCCCATGAAAACAACTGATGAAGCTCACCCAATGCGGTTCTTCAAATCTGCCCGCTACACGAATAAAAAGGGATGGTAGTGGTGCGGTCTTTTGAGTTTGACATGCTTTTCCTACTTAATGTGATCAGCGGGATAACATAAACATGTAGCATAGAGCTCAGAGGGTTAATTGTCTATTTAGCACTGTTATACAGTTTCAGTACCTACTTCTACATCCATTCTACCACGAACCCTTCCAGCTTGGCTCGTATGTGAAAAGATGAGACCTGCTTCGAAAAAAGCACTTGATTCGGTCATAATGTTGGGAAACTGCGTTGGTTGAATGTATTATCCATAAAAAAAGGACTCAAACACTTAGACGGTTGTGAAGGTCGACTTTAGCAAACCCTGACGTGAGTAATAATGATACCGGCAACTTGCTGAAGGACAAAGACTTACGGCCAGAATCCAACCACCCGAAATACCTACGCATAGCCCTTGATGTCACACTATCTGTTGTTGAAAAATCAGGCAGACCCAGTAAGCAGTGGGGAGGAAGACCTCCCTCTACAAGTAAACATTCCGAAATGCATAGCTCCGTCGTAACGAGAGGGGCAGAGGTGCCGCATCAACCTGACGCTCATCCCCTTTTTCGCCATTTTCCTGGTTCTTTGTTCTCCAATTGATAGCCACCACTCTGAAGGCAAGCTATTATATGGTCGCATGCATCACAGATTCGACAGTTTAAAAGTTAAAATTGACAAAGTGTGGCTTGAGACAGATTGTGTGGGTTGGAGGGTAGCAAAACTCCTCAAAGTGCCCTGGTCTTGCGTCTTTGTGATTGAATAGTAGGCGTGACATTGCAAGACATCCGCCGTATCTGTTCCTAATAAAGTCGACCGATTTGATCGTGTCACCGTCTATAAGCCAGTAGCTGTGAGGCGTTTTTAACAAAACCCTAGGCTGAGGAGATTTTATGTCTCATTTCTCAGATAAATTTTATTGTTTAAAATCATCTGTTTAACCTTAACCATTTATTTTAATGGTAGCAAGTCTCCTTCATGACTTAACAGTAAAATTAAAGTCACTCTGCTTGACAGAAAATTAGAGAAAGTAATTGATATGGTATATAAAAAGGAATTAAAACCTCCCTCATGTGATCACTGATGTTTCAAAATCCCTCTCATGAGGAATCCTCCGACTCCAGTGGTTTCGTATCGCCCTTACGGACTTAAACCACCTGCTTCGCCTCATCTTTTTGGAAAAAGAAGCCCCACGCCTGATTGTAGCGCTCCTTCGTCGCCTTATAATGAGCGTAGCCAAGTGTCCACGATTGATTGTGCATAATTAGCTGGCATTCGTCATGATTATCTCGTTTAAATCGAAAAGAGACGCATTTTATGCGTCAGGAAGTATGCCTCTTCCTGGAATTATTATTTGAATCGTTTTTGAGCATTATTTATCTAACAGAATAGATGCTTTACCTGACTGAGCAAAAACCAAATTGGTTAAACCCATTCGCAACTTGAATGATAAGGGGACACGTTTGATATTCTTAGAGTAGTCGCTAGTCAAACATTCCGTCTTTTTTTTGGAAGCGCTAAAGCGACTTAAATAAAGTCCTTTCTAAATAAACTTTATCGCCTTTTCTGGCATTATAATTTAGCTTAATTTTTAAAAGTGTGCAAAACATAAGAAAATGGGCACTAAACCTATCAAGTGTCTGATCGGTCATAATCTCTCAAAATACCTCAGTGTGTGTTTCATGCTTCTGTGAGGAAGTTGTCTTAGTGGGCAAAAGGTAAGTCCACTTTTACCGTATCCATGAAGGGAGTGCTCCACTGCCTTGCATAATATGCGACGTCATCAGGACTACCACCTAGGTAGCAACACTACAAAGGAGATCAGGCAAGGTTCCGGTGAGTTTACCTAATTACGCTTCTGAGCAGTCGTAAATGTACACGAGGTTAAGACAGCTTTGCTTACCTGTGGGCTGATTTCCACGGCACCTTGGTCGTCTGTGGCTGTACTGTGGCCTACGCTCGCAGACTGCCAACACTTTTTTAGCTGGCAAATAGTGTGTTCTACAGTATTACCCTTACCGTGGGAAAGCCTTCAATGTCCCTTCTTAAACGGGTTTTATTTACGGCATTATGAAAGCTCATTAGGCTAATTTGCCTTCCTGGCGGAGGAAAGGTTCGGTTAAATTTGGAGGTTAATATTGGGAAAATACCGCCAGGATAACCATTCCTCTGGATGGTTCGCCTCCCACTCTCATAATTGTGGCAAGCTAAGCCTTTCCAGCATGGCGGAACACACTACCTATTAGAGGGCAGAAGAGTTGGGAGGCTGTTGGAGTAGGCAGAAGCTCATGATGTTTTGGCGAAGTGCAAGCGTTAGAAATTGGATGATCTGCATGATTTTAAGCTGCGAGTAAATAAGGCATCAAACACTCAGTACTGCCTTAATCTGCTGCGCATTGACAACTGGTTCGACTTGCAGAGTTGCCGTTGAACCTGAGTGCGTCTCGCTAGAAGCTATTATTCTGCCTTAGAACCAAACGCCAAACAGGCTAAAAGTTTTTGACATTTTAAAGGTGAACCCTCTCGTTATTCACTCAAAAACTTCCCAATTAAAAGTCCACGGGTTGAAGGAGAACATGATAAATGAGTTGGAGCAGAGACAGAGAAAAGGGACAAAAGGGATAAAGCAATGTTACCCACTTTCCCCTTCCCTCAAGAGAAGGGCTTGCTACCTAACTAGACTGACATGGAAAGAGGCAAAGTCACTACGTTTGTTTTCGTTTTTTTCCTCCTGTTACCTTTTGCCATGTGAAATTTGGTTTTTGGCATGAAATACTTATCCAGTTTGGAGATAAATAAAGTGGAATGGCTGCCCACAAAACATGCAGATTTTCATTTAAAAATATTAAAAGAAAGGACCGAAAGTGTATCTTCCGTGTGAATTGGTAAAAAATTAGCAGAAGACTCTTTGACCCTGTATCAACAAGGGATACGCAAACGAGGTTCACTCTAAACCTAGATTTTAGTGTTTGTGCATGAAGAGGGGTAAATTATGCAAAGAAATGGTATTTCTTACTGATTATGACAAAAAAGAAAGTAGAAGAATCTGTCGGCACAAATTTTTCCAACCCTCAGGCCCCTCATTGTACTTTATAGATGCGTCGGTCAGACGTCCTTGCTAAAGAGTTCACAACAACATTAAGGCATCCTCACATGTTTGGTGCTCTTTTTAGCTGTAGACTGATCTGCAAGGCACTTCGGTTGCATTCGGTTGTATTTCTGCTGAATAACACAAATAATGGTCCACGTCACCAACCTCTCAACACTATACACTGTGGTAAGTGCTATGTTCCTGAACATCTCGTCTCTCACGGGCTCTGTTCACGACATCATGAAGGCTTCGAAGGCTGATTTGTCCACTTATTTAAGGAAACGTTGGGGTATATTCGGCAGTTAGTATCGGGACAGTACCGCTTGTCCTTCCTTCTCGTCATCATGGCGAACTAAGCCTTTCCTTGCAGTGAAGCGCCATAGCAGCATGGAGGAACATACTACCAACCGGAGAACAAAGCAGGTGAGAGGCTTCATGTGCAGACCGAAGCCCATGTTGTCGGGGAGAAGTACAACCCAAGGAGACCGGAGTGCTTGGGCAGCTCACAGTCGAGGCAAACAAGGAACCAAACACACAGAACTGCCTCAACCTGGTGTGCATTCATAAATGACTGCCAAGGAGTACTTGGACCGTCGATTTGCACGAATGGCCACAACTCACCAATAACATTGGGATTAGATACCCTTTCAAATGCAAGTTGATAGTCCACAGTTAGCTTAGAACCCACCATTGAATGCAGATCGGTGTGCCTGAGTAGCATAAGCTAAAGGTGAACAAATGATTAAACGCATTAAGCTGCCTTAACTTGGTTTGAATGCACCTCTGTTGAGAAGTGCAATTAGCCAGAGTCACTTAGCTCTTTATTTGCATAAACTGGTGCGATACACCTAAAACACTTAGATCAAATGCCCTTTCTTCCGAGAGAAGAGCAGCATGGGGGTAGCCGCATCTGATTCCGGTCATCTCAGCTAAACTCTGTGAGACAGTCATCAGATGGTAAAAAATCATCATCAGAAGAATCAATGGAAAAGATGCGGACAAGAAGAGCACTATTTTTCCCCATCGAATTTCTCAAATAAGATGAAATCTTTCTCGGAGGGAAGTTTTGCGTCTGTCAAAGGAATCAAGCCTTGTAATGAGCTGCCAAAAAGGCGGTTGTGGGGAACACCTTCCAGTTGTACTAGTCCACGTGGAGTAGACAGGAGGAGTTAGCAGGCGCTGCCGTGCTTGACATTCAGTGAGTGAACAGCTAGTAGAGATTAGCTGGGGCTGCTAAGTATCACACACTCTCAAAGGAGGCTAAGACTCCCTGAGATGTAGTGTCGAATACGTAGTGTGACGGCCTACCTCTTGATCGTCTTCCTTTGCAATATAAGTCCCATTCCTCATGACTAGTCTTGTCTCTACCTGCCTGTAAACCGGTCAGTCAATCCGCATGTTATGATGCCTACCTTCGGATGCTCCACCTACTCATAGTGGGGTGCTCTGATTACTCATGAACCGCATGTATTCTTTACCCTCATTTAACAAGACTTAGTCCTGGTTATAAAGTAGAGAAGCTAAAATTGCAAATTCCAAATTCAGCCAACATTTTATTTGTCCTGTTAAGCTCATTGCACTGATGGATTAACATAGGGCGATGCATTTTAATGATCCGCATGCAAAAAGGACATCTATTTTCACAAGCCCCAGGCAATTTTTGCAATTCAAAACAGTAGGCCATGACAAAATTATTTTCGACTGTTTTAATTCAAGAAAACCTTAAAATGGATGCGTGCACCTTCCGTGTATGGGTGTTTGGGGTCTTGAAGGAAAGAAAGCTAACTCTTTTAGCATTACTACCGGCCTAATAAAGACACGAGGGGTCGGTTTTTGCTGTAGTACTATGCAACATTCACATCAAAAAAGCTGTAAAATTCGTAAGCATATAGGCATGACGAGTTAAGGAAATTTAGAAGAAGTTAGAACATTAAGTATTACAGGCTATGCTAAACATGCGCCTAACGAGGAATAGAATGAGAGCAGCCTCTTAAATGCATTTTCGCAACTTTTATAAACTCATTTTAAGAAGACTGAGAACTACGTGCATACATGAAGGAGAAAAAACAGTTCTATTCTAAATCCACTTTAGTGAATATGATAGCGACAAATGTAGCCGCCCGAGACTTCCTTGAAGGCAAAAGAATGCATATTACCAGGACAGAATATGGATATTCGGCAAAGAGAGGGAAAGGAGCTGCTAGCATGGCCTGGAGGTCAACCTACTTGAGTAGAGCAATGCAGCCACCCAGCTGTGCAACCGAAACCGACAATCAAACAAACAATGTATTATATAGCTCCTCTCTAATTCTGAGCGTCGCTCTCGCCGACTTCCTTGGTAATGCTTTCGCGTCAGCAGGAAGAAACACCCACGAGCTGACCATGCCAGTCATCGAAATTCGACGCAACTGAGGAGATGCTTAACCACAACGTCACTGACACCTATTGTCATTTCGACTTGATCTGGAGTTTCGTCCGGTTTGGAAACTAAATTCAAATTGAGACGCTCTGCTGAACACCAAAGTGTCCATGAGGGGACGTTAGAAAATCGGTTCCCTTAGGCAGGTATATTAAGAAAATCTCCGCAACGAAACTTTTTCAGGTGGTTCATGGCTAATGTTGCCTCTGTTGCTAACAGTTTTCTTGTAGAACAAGGGATGGGGTGAATGTCGAAGGCAGGAGTCATTCTAAGCCTTTCTATTATGAGATGTCAGAGAATCTCTCATCCGTAGCACGTGCACCTCCATAGCACCGCTGCAGTTTGTCACAAACAGTATAAGTTAGAACAGAAATCCCTTAAAGTCAGAGCCACTTTCCGCTGCCACCAATGCAGCATCCTGAGACTTCCTTTAATGCAAAAGAAGTCAGAGGGATTAAGACTGCTGGCATGGCTCGGAGGCCAGCCCACTCAGCTAGACCAGTACGACCACTCAAGTCCGTAACCGAAACCTACGGTCAAACAAACAAAGCGTTGCAAAAAAGTTAAGCAATTAATAAATAGGAATGGCGGTGTGCAATTCCAAATACAAGGTATTATCGAACCACCTCGGAAATTGCACTTCATTTTGGTTAATTTACTACGAATGGCAGTTAAACAAACAAAAAAAATTACTTAGGCATTTTTTTCGTCCCACAACAATTATAAAGTGATTTCGGCCGACTTCGTCAAAACAAAGTGACGCCAATCCGAATTGTTTGTTTCGTTCATAAGCTTTTAAGTTTAGGGTCATTCATTACCCATTCTTTCTATCTCTATCATAGCCGAAAAGCCTCAAATTTCACATTCCAAATAAATTTAAAAGCTCAGCAAAATTTTCGCTAATATTTTTATTCTTAGTTAAAGGAGCGCAGTTTTGCCTACTTAAATGTAAAATTTAAATTTCCTAAGGACGAAATTTTGAAAATTAATATAGGAGGCCACAAAAGGGTGTGGCTTGTAAATTGACTGTTTTATAAATGGTCAGTGCTTTACCTGATTCAAAAACGATTTTTCAAAGTTTACTAATGACGTTGGACTTGGCCACAGAGAGTCCGTCACACTTGTGCGTCAATGAAGGATCGGCTTCGTCAACAACCATTGACAAAATGCATGGCCTGATCTTCACCTCAAGTCGAAAGGACTTACTGTGTAGTCAACTTATTTTCGTGTGCTACAACAAAAAGTTCCCATCTGACGATGAAATCCTTGAAGCAGTTAGCTGGAAAAATAAGAGGATGAGACGACCTGATGAAAAGGCATGATTTCGAGAAATAGAACTGTTCTGAGGAGATGAACACTTACATTTCCATTGTCAACAGTGACTTCCTAATTCGCACAACTGGTAGCAGTGCTACATTCAAGTCGGTTGACCAACTTCTGCATAATTAAAGCAAAAATGAAAGCTTAAGCAGTTTTTCAGCGTCTTTTGGTGTAGAGCGAGGTATGTTTTGAAGGTGCTACGGTGGTAGACTCAAAAGACTTGCGGTCCACCAATGATGATAAAGAGTGGTTTCCGACAGCTCAATCAAACAAGACCAAAGAACTCGTTTACTCAATCGTTCCCTAAAACTGCACACATATTAGTGTAAAAAAACAATGAAAAGTAAGCGTTATGGGTGCACCATTGCAGTGACAAACGTTGCCATCAACAAGGTGATTTCTTGAAATCAACTGTCACAGCCTCAACGTCTCGGCAAGGTGACATTAAATTGTATGTGGCTGCTCAACGGTGTTCCGTATACTTTTTCGTAAAGAGCAAAAAGGAGCTATGCATTGCACTAATAAGTATTGAAGAAAAATGGGCTACCAAGTGGTCTAACACTTTTCAAACCCTTGACACCCAATCCCTCAGCAAGATCAGAGCGTTCTTAGGAATCATGGAGCAAAAAGTTCGAGGGAACTTCTTGCTGCGCCATTTTTTGTAAAGAATGAGTGCACAAAGAATATACGTTGTTTTGGTTGTAAAAAAAGACGAACAGAGTAGCCTTAAATTTTTTCAAGTGTCTTCGTCTATTCAATCTGGCATAATTTGCCAACCAGAGAGAAACGATTGGCGCGAGGTGTCAAGTATCGAGACAGCCTGTCCACATCCTTTTTCGTCACCCACCTCACATGATTTATGATTTCCCATCTATCTGTGTTCCTTGATACTTGGAGTGTAGAATGGTATCAGCGGGCTGTCAGGCATCCAGATAGTGTGAGACAGTGTTACCAATATTGTTTAACCTTTCGGGCACTCACAAGTGCCCTCCTGTCAGTCCTGTTGCCAAGATGGGGTAGCATCGTCAATACTTCAGAAAGATTAACGAAACACTTAGTGATCCATCTCCCCCTTCAAAAGGCATTCCTCCAACTTAGCTTTGCCTAAATGAGAGCACCACATCTTGGTGATGGTGAATGTAATCTTGGGGAAACAAATTATGAATTTTTTTACTCTCAGAATTCATGCTGCTTTATTCGTTGGCACTTAAAACCTGTTGAATGAGAAGGTGGCTGGATTGAAGGCTAGCTTTTGGACATTAAAAAACGTGACCAAATTAATTCATCGCCAGAAATGTGCTTCAAAAGTCGCTTAGCTGAGGCGTAGCCCAAGCGCAAGTAACTAAGTAGACAGTCTCCACGTCGGACACAATTTATTAAAATCTAAAGCATCTAAGTTGTTTACTTGAATGAGTGGACCAAATTAACTACATTCTATTGTGCCTTCCTACTCCTTCTATCTTCTTCGCAATCTAGTTAGCAGATCTGTGACAAGAAACCATACTTTATGCAAATCTGTTCCAGTAATGAATGAACCAAATGCTTAATTTCTGCGTGAAAGTGGATTCCAACCCAAAGTCAGGTTTGATCTGATGTTCGTTTTGTCGAAGGAGAATGTCTAATTTTTGTGAGGTCAACGCTAGTGGAAGTGGTTCCATCCCTGTGGAATTCGAACCATGTCGTTGAAAGGTTGTCTACGCTTGTTTCTTCAATGTCAGTTGGCAGGTTGGAGAGTTCTGAGAGCATATGGGGGGAAATAATGATCATTCTGAAATTCTTTCGGCAGTGTGATTAAAAAACTATTGTGCTTGATACAAATGGTGCGCCTGCCTACTTAATGAATAAAAGTATCTTTAACTGCCCAATTACTACAAGAAGTCTGATTTCACGTTTAAATAGAGCAAATCAAGTGAATTGTATACCCTTTTTGAAAATGGAATGAACCATACGAATGAAGATTTGAACTAACAGGAGGGGAGGAAAGTATTTGAAATTTTACATGAACAATCAACAATCCACCGCCTCTCTTCCCTTGATCATCACATTTGCGTCTCTTGTTCGGTCTACCACGTAGCTTACCAGAGCGGAGGTGGTCCATTACAAACCATTTGTCTAACTGCACTTCTCAACAGAGGTGTATTCAAACCAGGTTAAGGCAGCTTAATGCGTTTAATCATTTGTTCACCTTTAGCTTATGCTACTCAGGCACACCGATCTGCATTCAATGGTGGGTTCTAAGCTAACTGTGGACTATCAACTTGCATTCGAAAGGGTATCTAATCCCAATGTTATTGGTGAGTTGTGGCCATTCGTGCAAATCGACGGTCCAAGTACTTCTTGGCAGTCATTTATGAATGCACACCAGGTTGAGGCAGTTCTGTGTGTTTGGTTCCTTGTTTGCCTCGACTGTGAGCTGCCCAAGCACTCCGGTCTCCTTGGGTTGTACTTCTCCCCGACAACATAGGCTTCGGTCTGCACATGAAGCCTCTCACCTGCTTTGTTCTCTGGTAGGTAGTATGTTCCTCCATGCTGCTATGGCGCTTCACTGCAAGGAAAGGCTTAGTTCGCCACGATGACGAGAATGAAGGACAAGCGGTACTGTCCCGATACTGACTGCCGAATATACCCCAACGTTTCCTTAAATAAGTGGACAAATCAGCCTTCGAAGCCTACATGATGCAGTGAACAAAGCCCGTGAGAGACGAGATGTTCAGGAACATAGCACTTACCACAGTATATAGTGTTGAGAGGTTGGTGACGTGGACCGTTATTTGTGTTATTCAGCAGAAATACAACCGAAGGCAACCGAAGTGCCTTGTAGATCAGTCTACAGCTAAAAAGAGCACCAAACATGTAGAGATGGCTTAATGTTGTTGTGAACTCTTTAGCAAGGACGTCTGACCGACGCATCTATAAAGTACAATGAGGGGCCTGAGGGTTGGAAAAATTTGTGCCGACAGATTCTTCTACTTTCTTTTTTGTCATAATCAGTAAGAAATACCATTCCTTTACATAATTTACCCCTCTTCATGCACAAACACTAAAATCTAGGTTTAGAGTGAACCTTGCCTGCGTATCCCTTGGTTATACAGAGTCAAAGAGCTTCCCACTCATAATTTACTATTTCAGACGGGAGATGCACTTCCAGCTCTTACTTTTACACTTTTTAAAATCGGAATCCACACGTTTTGTTAGCAGCCGCCCCACATTTCCCCCTCTAAGTTGGAAAGGCAGTTCATGCGTAAAACCAAATTCCACTCGGTAAAAATGGAACGAAAGGAGAAAGAAATGAAACAAGCATAGAGCTTATGCATTTTACAATGTTAGCCTAGTTAGACAACAGGCCCTGAACTTGAGATAAAAAAACGGGAAACACTGCCTAATCTCTTTTGCCCTATTCTTCCTTCTTCACCTCATCTTATTCATCATATTTCCCTTAACAGCTGGCTTATTAATTAAGAGGTTTTCGGTAAACAAGTGTAAGAATTTCTCCTTAAAGTAGAAAAACTTTTAGCTCTAAGGCAGAGTGATGGCCTCTAACGAGGCGAACTCAAGTTCAATGGCGACTCTTAAGTCGAATCACTAAAAATGGCTGCCTACAATCACATTCATCTGTAAGAGACGAAAAAACGAATTTTAATTAATTTGGATGTTTGCAATGTGCTGAGTGGTCAGGTGATTATTGCTCCACTTTTGCGAGACTACCATAGTTGACAAGGTAACCTGACACATCACCACACAGCTTTTTATGCTTTTACCATTGCATGCATCCCTGGCGGCATACTTGCTTGTCTACCTATGCATCGCTATGGGAAAACCTTTCTCATCTATAGTAAAGATATGCCAGATCGGTATGGCTAAAAAATGCCAAATGGGGCAGGTCATTTGAAAAAGCCATTTTGGCGTGACGAGTGTTGATCATCTCACTTTCACTAACAGAAGTTTAGAGTGAGAGAGTTGGTGGTGGATGGTGAACCCTTTCAACGTCAGATACTCTTTGAAACGCCACAACTTTGTCCATTGTCACGAAGTCTCTTCAAAAGGGTGTGTAAAGGGAAAATGGAGAGTAGAGGAAAAGGGCTTTTATTTGCCGCTTGTCACAAACCAATCAATTTTGAGGGGTTTGCATTAACACACTCTCCGCTCTTTCACATTAATGAATGACAAATGACATCCATTTATCATAAAAGAAGCTGCTTTAAGTACAAGCACTGAACCATTAACGTAAACAAAAAGTCATTTTACTTTATAAAATGGGATGAATTGGCCTTTTAGATGGCAGCTGTGACAGACCAGCAACAAGCTGAGTGTAAGGCACTGGATAGCAGTGAAGACACATAATCCGTGTAAATGTCTTCCCGACGCGTTCCTTGGTCAATAAATGGATTTCTTTAAGGGACAAAAGTCGCATTTCTTTGCTCCCCTTGCAGCAATTACCTGCGTCGTATTGCCGCCTGTATAAGTGGGTTCACCACATCGCCTCCAGAGGTGGTTCGTCGTAATCGCCTAAGGGTCGTAATCCTCTTTTAATCATATCAGGAGAAATGACCTAACAACTGCTTCCCCATCTTCAATGTGTCAGCATTAGGAAATTCGCCTTCTTTGAGTTAAGTAAGATCCATTATAACTGTAAGAAGACGTAGCACACCAAATGCTGTAGAATTCATCACACAGTAAAACAATGTGCACACATGCCAACACCCAGAGCAATGTCTGACGCGAATCATCAGGGGCACACTTAAACACGGATGCAAGGACATGCAATGGTAGTCTGAAGGCGCTGAAAATTTTAATCAAGAGTTGCGAGGTGATTTTTGAGGATTGACCTGTTTGCACCATCCACATGAGGGAGCAGACGCCTTCAACTCTAAGGATTGGGAGTAGGAGGTGGGAACGGGACTCGATCACCTCCACATCACTGCTCTCGTCTCGCATTACAAGGGGACGAAAACAGAAGTAACAGGGAGAAGTGCACAATTTACCCATCTTTCAACGGAGTCGAACCATGGTAGGCAACTTTCGTATGGACTGCTCCGGGTATGAATTTGTTCTTTCTAGTGTAAATGGAGGCCACAAATCACCCAGATACATGACCCTTTTCCCCATTTCCGACTTCTACAAATACTGGGGGATAATACTTCCATTAGGTCTAGTCGCCTACCTCTGTACAGCATCTAGGTCCTTCATTTCCATCGAAAACGAATCGCTTTTGTCCTTCATGCTGATCTTGTGTAGAAAGCGACATCTGACTACCAGCAAAGAGAAATAAAGCGTAGAATCTGTGAATATTTGCAAATATGAATAGCAACAAAGGATACAAAAACGTCAAAATAAGCGTACATACTGTGGCATTCAACGTCTCTTCTAGAATCCCGTAATCAAGAGGGGAGTATAATCCATATTGGCTCAAAGGGGACTACCAAATACCATACAGTATCTCTCTCCTTCTGAAGGCCAGTCACCGCTCTCCTCGTAACCACTCCAACTCCTTGGCCTCATTTGAATTTGACCACCATCGTTCAGCGTTGATGCATGGCCTCTCGAAGTAGTAAACGCATTTACTACGTGTTTCCACATTTGGAGAACAAATCATGAATTGCCTAAATGTACATTGTTTGACTCTACGCGTTGACATTTATGAATTGGCGGATAGGAAGGCTGATTAATTAAAGCCTAATGCTTAATTCCTGCAGAATTTGAATAAATAAGGAGAGTTAAAGAGACTTTTAAGCAGACTAAATTATTTAATAAAATTTCAGCGTCCCCACCTTGTTTTTTAGATCAGCAGGTCAGAGTGACTGCATTCCATTGTGATCTCTCCCTTCCAACTCCTCCTCGCACCCCTTCCCTCCCCGATTAGTAAATCTGCGACACGAAAAATATTTCCTGCACACATTTCCAGACAACGAATGGACAAAATATTAACATTTTACAAAAAGGTGGAGCACAACCTACATCTAGGCCTAATTTTCTGTTCATTTTACTAAATTCAAATATTAGATTTTGTACTTGCCAATATGCCCCAACCTTTTTCCACAGCGAATTACATTCCAAATTTGCCATTACCAGCCTCACATTCATCAATTTTTTCTCATCTGCATAACTTCTTATTATCTAAGTGCCAACCACCATTTTGACAGCAGACAGTTATGCAATCACATGCACCACAGATTTGACAGTTGGGAAGTATAAGCGAGGTGAGGGCGGAAGAGTGTAGGAAAAGTGTGGCTCGATGCAGGATGTGTACTCTCTGGGCCAAAAAACCCATTCAAATGCACAATTTACTGTGGCCCCGTGTTCCTGCAATCGAAACACAAGTAATACATTGCAGGAAGCTTTCCGTAGTGATTCACTTTATTACAATAAAGTAGGGCTAGTTGATTTGGTCACTTCTTAAATGTCAACACACATTTGGTCGTTTATAGCGAAAACCCGGTTTAAGAAAAATTTATTCAATCAAACGTCCTAAAGAGCAAATATTCAGGACTAAATTTGCCTTTTGTATTTGACTACGAAAAAAAAATAAAGTTTTCTGTGCACCACATTTCACTGCAGAAATAAGGGTATTCAGCACTGCAATAAATGAGGGAAAGCCATTAGAATGAAATGTGGTCCGAACGAACCTGTGCCTTTTAAAACTATTTCTGCTGTCTCAAAGAGTCCCTTGTGGAAAAAGTCCTGGCCTCATGGTCACCCACCACACTCACAGAACTAACATATACAATTTTCCTCACATTTGGGGGAAAAGAGTCACAAACAAGTGCGGTGATAACATTTGCTTTTTGCAGCACAAAGAGGTAACCCAGCCAAATGTTTATATAATCTTGCTTCATTAGTCCGGTTTTGGTATAAGTTTCTCAATTGAATGGAAGTATAGGCATTCCATGAATCGAGAGGGCTAATTCTCTACCATAATAAATGCTTTGTCAGATTAGGCAAAACCAAGCTAATTCAACTCTTTCACAATTTAAGAGTGAGACTGCGACTGGGATTGTCAGAAGGTTGATCAAATATTCTTGGGGAAGTAGCATGTCAAACTTACCGTTTAGCCTTGGAAGCGCAAGAATTATAGAAACAGTTGTATCTAAATAAACTTCACTGCCTTTTTTGGAGTAATAAGAAATAGGAGAACTTGTTTATAGTGTCTCTCAAGTGTCTAAACATTCCCATTCTCCCAACTCTCCGCGAATGTGTTTTGCTTCAGTGGGAGATTTGTTTTATGAGGCAAAAGGAATGTCTGCTTTTATTATATGCTTGGGGCAGTGCTTCACTGCCTTGCGTAATGAATGAAATCATCAGTGCTACTGCCTAGACAGCGATCAATTTCGCTGACCATGGATAATCCTTGGGAAACACTATAAAGGAGACATCTTTAAGAAGGTTTGAGCTACATTTAATGATGTGAAAATGTCACTCTGACGGCGCTTCTCCATAAATGCTAAGTAGAGAGAAGTTGCCGGCTTTAGGAGGAAGTTCGTCTTTCATTAGGTTTAGCGTTTCCACATCGTCTAATCAAAGGCTAAATCATCTCGAAAAGGAGAGGAGAGTAATTGACCTTATTATTTTTTGTAATATGAAAGCAAATCCCTCAAGTTAATGGGTTAAATAAGAGTTAAATAGCTCGTCTGTAAGAACGCTTTAAAAGTGGCAGCATTGTGCCAAACCACTTTGAAGTTGCTGCAAGTTGGATAGCGGGATTCGTAATCCCTTAGCGATCTCCGTTTTACACAAGCTTGCAATTAGTCTCAACATCATACTCGGCTTCGCATAAGTGACAGAAAGAAAATATATCAGGTTGTCAGCAAACCTCGAGAGTCAGGACAATAAATGGAAGTATAATACACTCAGCTCGGAGTGCCTGCATGCGCAGACACATAGCTTAACAATGAATCAAACCAATACAGTGCCCTCCAATTTCTGCCTCCTGAGCTTCGTCCAAAGCGCCTGCCTTGGTTTGGACTCTCGCATCGGACACCACACTGTAGTTGGTGCTCCGAAAATCATCAATTGACAATTAACGCCAATCAATGGATCAACTGGCATGCCTTGAGGTATTCTATCCTAAGGTCATTGATGCGCCCTGACCACTCAAGCGGATCCGTAGACTGTAGTGAGGGTGTACCAACTGTGGCTGTGGATGTACACCTGGCTAAGACAGCTCTGTATGTGTGGTGTTATTTTTACCTTTAAGTTGACCTAAGCGGTATTCCATTCTCCTCTGGTTATGCTTCTGCTCAGCATCACACCTTCGGCCTGCGCGAACGAAAACCTAACTCTTCAATCTCCTATTCAGCAGTAGGCTCAGCTGTACTGCTCTTACCATGAAAAAATACCTGAATATCTCAGCTCATATGGATTCAATCGACGGCGTATTGAAAGCTTAGCAGGCTGATTTGTCTTTTTAATAGAGATAAGGTCGAGTAGTTTATAGGGGCTACTTTCAATGCAATACCGCGTTCGCTTTCCACTAGCTCAAATACGGCACATTTAGGCTTTTCTTGTGATAAAAAGCTATAGTATTATGGCAGAGCATGCTACTTACTGGGGCGCAGAAGTGGTAGAAGGCTATTAGCGTGAGCCGAAGCTTGCGCTGGCCAGCGGAAGTACAATTGGTAAAGTTTGGAGCGCTTTAGGTACACAAAGCATCGAAGACACAAAGCTACTTTAATCTAGCATGCATTTACAACTGTTTAGGACTACAACTCGACAGAGTCATCTGACTCTCGATTTGAGTGAATAGCCGCAGCCTACCAAAAACACTAAGATCAAATTCCCTTTCGCATGCAATTTGATAGTCTACAGGTGGTTAGTAACGTATCAGCTGCGTTGTGGTGATCGTCGCAGTAGGCTACAGAATGAGGCGCAATAAACGATGAGCTGGAGAAGAGAGATGGTAGAATGTGTGGTGATTTGGCACATTGTTGAACTGAGTGTTGAACCACATGGGCACTTTAAGCTGAGTTTGTTTCACTTGCGTTGGACGGTATGCAATTGTCCTGCCAGAGATTTTCGCCTGTTCATTAATGCTGCCGTAACTTTTGCAACCTCCAAAATTACTCGGGTATAAACAACACTTTTGACTAATCGGTTAATTTAATAAAAATATACGAATTCATGAATGAGTTGCTCTTAACGAATGCAATGTGTTTATGAAAAATTTGAAAAATCACAAAGTACATGCACTTATTTAAAAGCCGACTAACACAGAGTTTGTAAAGAACTTATGTATTACGATGCCTGTTTGTTTTACTTGTTAAAGGTAATGCTGTGACTTTTGATGTGCAATTTCAAATGCTACCACGCCCTCCATTTTGTTTGAGTGTGTAGTGGTAAGATTAGGTTTCATTGTAGAAAAGGCGAACGATTTTATTATTGGTGTAGGCGTAAAAGTTTACTTACCGTTACAATTGCACAGACGAGTTGACACTAAAGGGGTGGAAGTGGACAGTCGCTCGACGTCATAACCCGAGTTTTGCAGGAGTAGAAATCGCTACTGGCGTTGGCATTCCAATAGCTGGTTTCCATACTTTATCAAAAAAACAACACTACATCAGGCCCTAATTTAAATCGAGCTCTACTTTTTACGAAAATTAGGCATTTATCAATTTATCACATGGAAGCATTTCCACTGCAACATTTTCTTCTCTCAGGTCTATTAAATGGCTGAAGAGCTGGAAGACGGAAGGTATGATGAAATATAGTAAGATCAATCCACTCATTTTGGAAAATAAGTTAAGTGCGTCAAATTTGTAATGAAAAGTCTGTCCGAGGAGGTAGTACCCAAATCGTTACTTGCACAAGAGTCAAACTCCGGTTAAGTACCTACCTGAAAACATATATTTTGTTGCATTTTCTTTCTTAAGATAAGTAGAGCTTAAATCCTATTCATCAATTAATCTACCTTCTTACCCATTAACCCATAGATGCAAGCAAGTAGAATGGACCAATTATGCCAGAGCAGTACCTCATGTCCATGTGAAATACAACCTCCCTTTCGCTGAAGAGAACGAATTAATCTTTGGCCCAACAAGCACGGAAGTCATTTAGCACAGCGCTGATCCATTAAGGGAGAAGTAGATTCATTTCTGCTTTTGTCACCATAAAACAAGTAGGTTTCGTGAGGAATGATATTGCAGTCTTACAGAACTGTGTGGTACCATATTGTGTCAAGGTTTAAATGTGATCGAGTTTCGTATCCTTGGAGATGAAGGGCGCCGCTTCCACCATAAGAAGACCGGTTGTCGCCTGAGAAGTGTGTTTTAACAGACATAGATCACATCAGCAATTTGGGAGTGTGAACAGTTGAAGTGTGGATTATCAGAGTCATCCAAACAGTGCATACGAATTGTTCGGATTCATTGCTATTTCAGCCCAGCTTGAACCGCCTCTATTCCTGCGAAAAGTAGGGAAATTTACACGCATCTGCTGTAGCAATTTCACCTGTGGAGGAGCCTCGTCTACAGAAATCAGACACGTGGGATTGGGAGTAAGCTTCTCAGCTGGACCTGCGTGGTCCATGATGCAGTGAGTAAGTCGAAAGAAGCTTCCTAGCACGGGAGGTGCAATTCCTGCTTTGCATTGGTGGAGTTTAGCGCGCACTCAGAAAAGCCTTAAGAAACGATGGAATCTACAGGGCATTTGAATGCACCAAACAACTTGTAACTCGTTCCCTCAGGCAAAGTGTAGTCGATAACAAACACGAGTGGTAGATTTTAAACTGCCAAATCTCTCTTTACCAATTCAAAAACGTCTTCTGATTAATTTCGTACTCTAATATGCCCTCACATTTGAGTCCAAGTGTACCTCTGATGGACTGTGCTGGACAGTGATCAAGCTGGCTGTGGGCTTACACGTTCGTCAACAAGAGAGTCTCTCGTAACCCGAGGGTGGGGATTAAGTTGATAATTTTCGAACAATGGAATTGTGCCAGAGCTTTTCTCTTGACACGATTAGAATAGGGGACTCGACATTTAGGTGACTACAACGAGTTGCCATGATCTCTTCGTCCTCTTTTTTCTCGGGAGGTAATGCAGCAGAATGCATCTGGACAGGAGGTCATATGACGCAGGCGATCGCTACTGAGCAGGCAAAGAGTGAACTCTAGCCTTAAAACTGAATTTTTAATATACAAAAGTGCCTAGAAGACATTGAAGCAGATGAGGTGCCTTCATCACGCTCTATTGTCTTCCTATCAGCTAGCTGCCTGTCTGTCACTGGCAAGACCAATCTCTTCTTGCCTCCTCTAACTTCGGAAGCTGGTGAACACTTGTTTTCTTCTTAACAGTCCTGTGCATTCATTTATGAAAATCTCTGCTAAGTGTCAGCAGTAGCGGGAAAGAAGGGGAAGGGTTTTGACGAACCATTTGAAAGGGCTCCTCAGCTTACCGAAGTGGCTAGTTAGTTGGTGAAGTTGAAGTAAGAGCTGGATGCATGAAGATGGAGAGGCATATCTAGGCATTTGAGAGATGAAATTTAAGTAGACGCCCTTCTCTCCTACCCCATTCAATCCATCCTGGCCTTTATAAGCGACATGGAAGAAGTGCGTGAGGATAAGTCACGCAGAAGGATCAGGAGCATCATCGAACTCTAAAGAAGGTCTGTCCTTTACTTTCAGCTCTCTGGTGGTCACAAGCTGATCTTCAATCCCTGAATTGTTCATTCATCCATACTGTTTATCCCTTTGAAGTAGTCCGTATGCGCCCTACCCTTTCCATTTTAACCCGGTTTTGCCGCTCATTTGAGCCCTTTTCCTCAACTTTGGTGCCGAAGGTTCTTTCACTTTATCCCTTTACCCATACGGCTTTTGAAGGGACAGGAAAAATCCCCAAAAGGACGACACTTTCTGCATGAGTATTTGCGTGGAGACATAATACTACATATTGGCAGGGAGAGAAATAATGGAGGTGGAGGGAAGAAAGGTTTGGTACTCCGTTAACCCGCCAATGATGATTTCTGCCTTTAGAAAATGTTTGCACTATCAAGACATACTCCTTGCCTTCTGAGATTATCTGGTTAGATATCAATTTTTCTTTTAAGGACAAACAGATTCATGCTCTCTCTCTACAGGCGACGTCTAAATTGTGCCGATTTTTATGCCAAAGTAATCTAGTTTCCATTCACAAAGCTACAAGGACAAGTAGTCCTTAATCGCAGTTAATGAATTACATTCGCACCAGATCGGGATCTCTTCGTTGTCCGCGGACGAAAGAACAGGCCACTTGGTGATACCATACTCAACAGTAAGCGAGATCTCCCCCTTCCACCACTTGCCAGTCGTCATCCACTGCATGCATTGTGTGTAAACTGGTGCAGCCGCCATTAATCAAGGAGACCGACAACACGTTTGGAGCTTTCATGGGTGGGCGGGAGATGATGGAGGCGTCAAACACCTCAGACATTCTCATTTCACTCCTCCTACGGTAGTGTCCAGACCACAGCCTTAGTAATCACTATTACTGCATGGATTGCTCACCCAATCCCTAGCAAATGATGTATGACCTGAGAGGATGTCCTTCAAGTACGAGGTCGCTCCAGATTCGATGATGACCAATATTTTGCTGTTAAAGACTTGCAAAGTGTCAGCCCGCTTGATAATGCCTTTTATCAGTCCTCATAGACCTGACACGAATTTATGCGCAGCTTGAATAGGAACACAAGATTGCACACCCTTTCATGTCAGTTTTCCAAGTCGTTGTGACTTCAAAAGTTGTGTTCCAGAGGATGGATCACTAAACGCAAATTTACTGACTGCAATAACTCAGCCATCGGGTTGACTTTTTATGCTTTTCACACTGACGCTTTTGCGATTTCGGGAGAACAAAAGGAGCAAAAACTTCATGGGACAATGCTTTGACTTTTTTGCCAAGCGCTTGGAAACTACCTCCAAAACCCACTAGCGGATCTCGCTTTTACCTCTCATCTTTTACCTTATTTCGTTCTACTTCAAAAATGACTTCTGAAAGGACGTCAAAAGAGTAAATGTAAGACGTTTTTTTACTAATTGCGGTCTGCCAGCTCACCGATTAGAAATATGGCATTGCGATCCATTGTGCGAATGCAACAGTCGCTGTTAACGATAGAAAGGAAGTACTCATCTTCTTTGAACAACTTCATTTCCCATAGCCATACTTCTCGTTACCCGGTCATTTACTTATCCCTATTCTTATGGTTTTGCACTATGCAAGAACGAGCTGGTATGGTTGAGTATGCATTGACCATACGCTCTATCCTTTTGACTTGAACTGAGATTCAGTCAACGATTGTCATTACTTACTGCTAGCTGACTGCCGAGGGGCCAGCATGTTTCTCCTCTGTTTTGATGGGATTGTGACCTCAAAACTATCTACTCTAGCCGCCGAGCCTTACGGATCGTGCGACTCCAAGTAATTTGCATTGCTTAGGAGGTTGGGGAGGACAGGATAAACCACCTGAGAGCCCCTAGACTACAGCATTCTCTGGGGTTGTATACCTGCCCCGCGTGTTACAGACCTGAACCCCCTACAAACCAGCCTCCATTTTGACTAGATTTGCCCCTCTTTGAGACAAAATTTGATGGTATTCTCCAACAGAGAAGATGTCTTTGCCGAGCTCAGGTTTTGTGGCAGCATTCTTTGATCGAAGCACGGAGTAACATTAGTCTTGAATACTGAATAACTGGTGCATTTACCACCAAATGGCGAGCCCTCGTATTTGTAATTCCCACCCAAATAACGTTCTGTACTATAGCATCCACACCCATACCCACACACACAACTTGCCCAAAGATAGTAGTGACTAAAAACAAAGTCCCATCAATGTCTTAGTTTGGAAGAAAAGCTAACGTGGCATTTGACTGTGGCGGTGGAGGATACCGTTTGATCAGATAATGCGCTATTGTCTACCGTGGCACCAACTGACTACTTCGATTGGAGCAATGGCTGGGCAGTGTATTTTACCAAGATGCACAGATTTTAGGGGATGAAAAGTTTTCCTTTCGCTTTTTGAGTTGTGGGTAATTGCTAGGCAATTTGCCGCCTTGTGACTAACTGATTTGGGGTGGAAGATGGAAATAGAAAGAAAGGGCTGCGATTTCACATTTTGATAAGGCATTGGTAGTTGATGAGTTGGCAATTTTAAAGGTGAGTGGTTAACCCTTGTGTTGGTCAAAGATGCTTACACTGTTTTGAGCAAGACACGTGCCAGTAAATTGTTGGCCTGTAGGTCCTTTGTTTGTAACCCTGTTTACTTTTCCTTCTGCTTCGAGAGCTAGTCAAAGTTCCGGCTAGAATGAGCAAGAATTTCTCTCGCCCACCTTACAACATCCACTTAACACGCTTCCAAGGAGGTGAATGCTCCTCGTTTTCATATTGCTTGCAGTCGCATCGGTTCTTGGAGGAGATGAGGTAGTGGAACAGCTTACGGCTCAGGAGTGGTAGCAAAACCATTTGGAGCCTCTGATACCACATGTCTCGCGAGGGGAGCAGAAGGGGAGTGTCAAGATTATTCAGTCATGCGTAATGCCGTGAGATAGGAAACAAGTGGCCCACATCAACATCACCTTACATGTGGAGGTAGTGGTAAAGACGACTAGCCAGGTGAGAGCCACCAGTCGGGCGGGATGATGATAATGGACCGTAGGGTGGGGAATGGTTAACAACAGACACCAGTGACCTTCAAATCCTAACTACCTTGACTGAAGCTGTAAGGGAGGGACATTCTCATTGAGGTCTCATACTAATTAGCTAACCGCCCTGTGTGTCCAAGTGTCGAACCAATTCATACCTTATTATCATCGCACACTCCACCACCCAAAACATTTAACTTATGAACCATTTTCTCTCCAGACGACTCATCATGCTCCATGGGTGCCCGTTCGGTATCTCGATTAGCAGTAGTTTGACAGCCGCAGAATGTCTCGCCACTGGGAACGGAGTGAACAGAGGAAGACCGTAATTTCTTACCCTAAAGCATGACTTTGTGCCCCAAGGCACAGCGTGACCTGTGTGGAACGACATCGTAGCATAGTTTAGGACAGGGAAGAGGGTAAGGGAAGATAAGGTACTGCCAACCCCTCACTCCACTCCGGGCCACATCTTCCTGTCTGTGATTTATGATTTCTCTTTATGGCAGGAGACAACTAGGCAGCCCAGAGTAGCTGTGAATGGGAGTGGCCAGGTGTGGACAGCATGTGTTGTGGGTGCGATGATTATTCTGTTCAGGAGGCCTTCTGAAGTCATTAAAGCTTCTGTAAGAATACAAGAAAAAAAAATCCAGCCACTTATTTGAACACCTTTGCGCCAGCTTTTCTGTCCATATTGATGGTTACACTACATCCCTCTTGCAGGACTGGTAGGCTACCATCAACAAAATCGCCCGAAATCACGTCATTTATTTTCTGCTAGTCCCAACAGGATTACAAAAAATTGTGTTCGAATACGGATCCGGAGGTCATTGTTCGCTCTTTGAAGCAAACGACATTCCCACTTGCTGTACCCACCAATTGATCGCTGCGATCTTCCCTCTGCACCTTGTCATGCTCGAGACCATCATGTACTTGACGAGCCTTTGGTCAAGTCCCCAGTATCCGACTTCTTGTGTGGAGGAGCTATATCAAATGTTGTGGCAGGCAGACTCCATCACTCCAATTTCTTGGGCCCATTTCCAATCTCATGGACATAAAAGCTAACTTTAGCCCGCCATGAAGAAATGGATCCAAGGCAACGTAGAAGCTAAGTCCAACTTTTTTAGTCAACCTGAAATCCAAGAAGCTAGTCAAAATGGAGGTCACCTTAGAATTGACCAGTCCCTTCCCAAGTTGTGCAACAAGTTCATGGGATCGTGCGAGCCTTCCATGCCGTGACTTTGGTTTTGGGAACACCATAGGGACAAGAGAAGGGAATCACACCGCCATTGTCATAGGCCTGTCCATGTATGCTTCATCTCGATTGTCAATCGCCTTGAGTAATGATGAGTGGATCTGTCTATGCCCAACACACGCACTGGATGATTGGCAGGTAGTAAAATTGGGAGCTCGCACTTACTACTGGGTGTAGTATCGCTATAGTAGTGCCTCAACGACAAGACAACGCGAAGTGGTCTTGGTTTGACATAACCATACTGATCAATGACAGCTTGTCCCTTTATTTTAGAAAGGGAAAGTTACTCTGAAATGAATGAGGCAGCAAAATTTAGACGTTTCTTCACTCCGAAGACTGGAAACGCTTATTCCTGAGGAGAGTAAGTATTCAACCATTTGTCCAAAACAGCCAAGGAGTGGGCGTGACTACTTAGCTCTTACTTTCCTTTTTTTCATTTTTCCGTTGCCATAGATGCTTGCTTGGAGAATGAAAGAATTTAAAGACACAGCTGTTGGCAGAAATGGTCATATCCATATGGATACTTGTGAACAGAGGATTCTTCTTTTGGGAATCTTTTCCCTTTGTTTTACAAGTCGTACAGGGAAGATTTTGAAAAGCTTTTCCAGTCTCCTCACTTCCAAAAACCGCCTTTGCCATATCGAAAGAAAAGAGCTTAATTGGGCTACAAAAAGGGGAGTGAAGATAGGAGCGGAATATGGCGGGGGTAAATGTGAAATCTTGCTGCTCTTCCCTTCAATAGGAGGCAGACTATCTTGAGGGGTAGATGATGGACTCTTGACTACCTTG
This sequence comes from Taenia asiatica, assembly GCA_001693035.2. Taxonomy (NCBI): domain Eukaryota; kingdom Metazoa; phylum Platyhelminthes; class Cestoda; order Cyclophyllidea; family Taeniidae; genus Taenia; species Taenia asiatica. Next base: position 31,893 of record LWMJ02000247.1, read on the forward strand.
CTTTGACTGCCCGTGGTGACCAGGCACATAATTGGGGAAGTCGTAAGAATGGCCACCGAGGGGCCAAAATAGATGAGCTTAGATTACAATGCAGATCCCTTCTGCTCTCCTCGTCTTAATCTCAAAGCCCACCGTGGTCACGCCGCGGCTACTTAGACCAATGAATTGTCCAGTTGCAAGCGATGACCAGACAGATCATTCACTTATTTCACAGGGCGTTGAAGTGTTCTAGGGACAAAAACAAAACTCTGGATGACTGAGTTCAGGCCTCATTGCGTCTCCTGCCCCATTCTTGGGTAGTTATAAACGCATTTCATAAGAAACACATTTATGCAGCTAAAGATGGAAAGCAGCTCTCTTAATCGATGAACCCTTCTGTAATTAAGTCTGTAGGCAATAAAGAATTGTGATAAGAATAACCAGAGGCAAAACATAGGCACCGGATAGACCTTATTTATCTGCTTCTTTTACCTGACTTCTATTGATAGGTGATTTTGATAAGTTGTGCCTTGTTAAATAATGAGGTGGCAACAGTCGAATGGGAATGACTGGGTCTAGTAACCAAGCCGGGTGACCTGTATCGCATGATTGCTTGGGTTATTTGAGGATGCAGTTAGCTTGAGCATACGTGAATATCAATACTCAAAGAAGGCTGGTTCACCAACTGCAAGCAGCGAGGATTTAATGCAAAGCGGAATGTATAATAAAGTTTGTCCACCACCAAGGAGAAAGGTACGTAGTAAAGAGAAAGGAGGTGGGGGAGAGGAGAGGCTGATAATGCCACACTAAGGCCCTTTACTTCTTCATGGGCCTGCACGTAACACACCACACAGCTGTTGTCACTACCACGTGATCCACATTTAGCCTTGTTATTAAGTCACTTCTACTACTGTGTGTGATGTGACGGCACAAAGTAGTAGTGGTGGCATGAGGTAGGAGAAGTTGGAGGGAAGCCTGTGTCCACCTTACTGACCACATGTGTTGACTACCAATTTTTCACTGTTCCAACTTATCCTTTAAAAGGCAAATAAGTCACCGAATCATGTGCATAAGTCGTAAGCATTAACACAAGGCCATGGCTACTAGGGTCACATATGTGTGACGGGTGTGGCTCACCAGTTCACGACAACTATGGCTTCATCAGACCATTTGCCTATAAGAGGATGAGGTAGGGGTAGAGCGCCAGTTAAGTCGCCAAAACCAAGTGCTGAGTGCGTTAATCGTGGAGTTCCTAGGTCGACTTTCCAACTAAGACCCTGCCACAAACGTCACCCTTTTTAGACAGTGCATCCGACAAGAAGGCGCCTGTCGCCATCAAATTTTACTGTGGAACACAGCTGTTGTCACTACCACGTGATCCACATTTAGCCTTGTTATTAAGTCACTTCTACTACTGTGTGTGATGTGACGGCACAAAGTAGTAGTGGTGGCATGAGGTAGGAGAAGTTGGAGGGAAGCCTGTGTCCACCTTACTGACCACATGTGTTGACTACCAATTTTTCACTGTTCCAACTTATCCTTTAAAAGGCAAATAAGTCACCGAATCATGTGCATAAGTCGTAAGCATTAACACAAGGCCATGGCTACTAGGGTCACATATGTGTGACGGGTGTGGCTCACCAGTTCACGACAACTATGGCTTCATCAGACCATTTGCCTATAAGAGGATGAGGTAGGGGTAGAGCGCCAGTTAAGTCGCCAAAACCAAGTGCTGAGTGCGTTAATCGTGGAGTTCCTAGGTCGACTTTCCAACTAAGACCCTGCCACAAACGTCACCCTTTTTAGACAGTGCATCCGACAAGAAGGCGCCTGTCGCCATCAAATTTTACTGTGGACATCAAGCAGATCAAGCTGATATTTTAGCAATAACTTCCCCTTTATTTTTTTCGGAAAAATTATCACCTTTAAAAATTATAGCCCTCAGGAAGTGGTGAGGCATGTGGGTGTCTAATGACTTTACCCGGAGGGGCAAATGGAACATCCCTTCCCTTAACTAAAAATTATTCAAATAATATTTGTGTCTGTTTTAAAATGTCAATACCATGTTTTAGATGGACTGGAAATTTTTTTGTGGCGAGCTGGTAAACTGAATCACTCGAGAGGCAGACGATTGAAAAAGGGAGATAAGTGGAACGGCCGGGTGGCTCAAAAGCCATAAAGGTCCTATGAGAGGCGAGTTGCTTCTCTAAAGGTTCTGTTTAGGGTAGCATGAGTCGGAAGTGTCCTCTCACCACATCTGCAGTAACCAGTGCTGATAGTTCCAATAAACGTACACCAACTATTCAAGATGGCAGACTGGAAGCATTGAAATGCAGGGTACAGAACTGAGGAGATTTTTGCTTAAACGACAGGTCTAAATCCGAAACCATGGTTGCACACATAGCTACAGTGTGCTAATGGGTCGCTCTCTTGCTTCATCACCTGTCAGAACGAATCTCGTCTAGAGCTCCACAGCTTCCAACATGACATCCATGCGAAGACAGGGACCACTCATAGAGCGAGCACGGTTCATAAAAGCGTGTTTAGAACTCCTCGGCTAGTTAAGCACCCTACTTCATCGCCACTGACGTAGGTAAATGCATCTGTGGAGAAAATTTATCGAGGTCTCACAACCAAGTCATGTAGGTGATTTGAACAAAGGGGAACCTTCCATCATAGAGCTGCCTAGAGTGCTTGGGTAAAAGTAGGTAAGCGGTACCAAAGTCGGATGCATCTAATGGGTAATCAGCCCTAGAAGTGACTGCAAGCAGACGTGTAAGTGGTTCTAAAGTGGCAACATAAGGGTATTGGGGAGAAGGGAGTAAGAAGGGGCAGCTCCTAATAAAAAGGCCTCTTGTGGCTTTGTAAGGTAGCTTTAATAACCTTCTAGGCTGTCATTTATGCACTTTGAATAAACTCATGGCATTCCTGACCAAGAAGACCAAACCATCTGCTACGGTGGTTGATTCTAGTACCAAACGTAGTCTATGCCGCCAGAAGCCTTGACACCCTTACCAGAGTTCTCTTCTAAATTCAGCCTAGAGGGCGCTCTACATCTCCCTTACCTCTTTATATTTAAAAATGCGTGGATGCAACATGGCTTTAAAAATTCGTCGTTGTCAGGACTTGATGGATCTCACCCCTCACATATATGTGATGCTAAAACTTAGGTATAAGTTACTACTTCGCATTCTTCGCACTGGTTCGTTTAATTTAAAAACGACAATTAAGATCAAATGAAGATCATAGAGGTCTGGCATTTTGCATGCGGCGTTTGTAGGATTGACACAGTTCCTAGTCTTTCTGATCGACGCCACTGCCTCAGTGTCATCATTTGCCACACCTCAGGAGAGTAGGTCCTCTGGCAGGACTAGCATGCAGATCACATCACATATAGAGGCTCATAAAGAAGTGATAGCACTTAGAAGTTCACTTCCGTCTCCATCCTCCCTCCCTACTTCCCCTACCACCTTGTATCTTTCGCATCGGTGACTGCTGAACGTGGTGAGTTACCCTCTGGTAGAAAAGAAGGCAAGTTTCTTTCAAATATGGCAGGGTTCAATTAGCCATAATCCTGCCTTTGTCTCAGAATGCATAAGCATCTCTCCGTATAGCACAATCTCTCTTTTTTAGTGCTTTTGGAAGGAAAAAGATAAAGGCAAGGATAAGCTCTCTCCAGCTGAATAACGAGCAGAATCATCGCCAAAAATTGTGCAATTAATACCGAGCATTATCAAGCTTGAAGGCAAGTCCAATCCCTAGGTAGTTTGCAGCTTCAACGTCAGGCGAAGAGAACAATCCACTGAACTATGCCCCTTGCTAGGTTTAAAGGTGGAGCGATGAAGCGAGTGAGAGGTTTATTCTACGAAATCAAGAAATGTTGATGCGGTTGTGTGATGTGACTTGCTTTGCTGACTTTGTTTTATCAAAAGAAACATGTGAGCATTTGTTGTAAAGCCAAGCGTGTTATCATTCAGTGTAGCGGCACTATACAGTTTTAGTTGTTTATTTGCACCTTCCTTCCTCTCTGAACCCTTCTAGCTTAACTCAGATGCGGCAGAATGAGAGTGGCTTCAGGATAGGCGGTGGTAGAAGGTACTGTTTTTTTAAACAAGGCCAAATCACTATGATTATTCGTGGAGGTCAAACTTCAGCAAGTTGATGATGTTCACAGTCTTAGGACTAAGATCCAACCATTTGAAACACCCTTACCAGCTCTGGATGTCACTTGATCAAGTGCATATGGATTAAAACCGAGAAATGAAAGTGAGATAGAAGGCAAGAGAGAAACTGTATACTTCCAGGAGCAAAAAAAGCTTTATAAATGCAGTTCGTTGTGGCCTAGTATCCAATCTGTGTGCAGAACACTGCACTGAGGTCACTGCCCAAGGGCACGAGTAAATTTACCGTCTCCGTGCATACAACCTTTAGTGATATTGAACCACTAACTTTTGGAGTCTTCCTACTTTTTAGTCCGGTTTCGCCTTTACTTTTACCAATGTGACTCCTTTAGCCCTCCTTGAAGTGGTGACTAGCCTAAGTGGTGCGGCGGAACATACTACTCACTAAGGTTGCCAAGGGGAAGCACAGCCAGAGGCGACCATGGTGTCGCGAAGCCCAAACTACAGATAAACAAGGCACCAAGCTTACGGAGTTGCCATAACGTGGAGTACATTTGCATCTATTTGAGGGTATAATTAAGCGACGTCACTGGGCTCTCGCCCAATGCCTTGTGTAGCAAATAGTGATTGTGTCTTCTTACTGTTGGGCTTAATCTGGAGCACACGCTGGGTTAAAATTGCAGTTATGGTGTCTGGGGAGACCATTCGCTTGCAAAAAATGCCTTTATTAGGGAATGAGGAGTTAGAGTCATTTGTATTCCATTATTAATGCAGCGTGGAGGCATTTCGGTTAACGAGAATAATTAAGCAACTGTACATTTCAGCTCCCACGGGTAGTACTTCCGCTGCCCTATGATCCTTTTGGTGAGATGGCAACCTCTCAAACACTATATGTGTCACCGACTAGCATGTTCTGCCACATTAACTTGGCTTACTGTCACTTTAAAAAATGAATGCAGAATTTCATCAAGTGGATGACTATGATGTGGCTGCCCAGTTACTCAATGCGATGAAAACCGCATCAACAGGCGATATCTATCCTACGCCTCTATCAAGTTATTTGTTCAGAGGTGTAAATGAGTAAAGTAGCTGGAATCTGGTCTGATCCTTTTTACAGTGATCAGACAATGTTTTTCTCTCGTGTTAAGTGCTATCAGAAGCACTTGCAGAGTCGAACATACGGCCACTGTGTCAGGATGGTGAATTGAAATGTAGAGATGTGTTTTAAAGGAATGATGCACTAAGGAGTGCATAGATTACAAGGATTATCCGCACTAAGCGTCAATTGTTGCTACCTAGATGACAGCAAAGCACTGCTCTCATGTCCAGTAAAACAAATTTCCCTCTGAGGCAAGCAACACACACCGACGCATTCTGAGTGATTGGGACCGATTAGACACTTGGATGTGTGACAACCAGGTTAACCCTCTTTTGCATGCTTTAAAAGCTAGGCTGAATACTAATGTCAGGAAAGCCGACTAAATTGAATGAGAAAAGGCTTTGCATAAGCTGCTTCAGTACTCCTAGGAAAGACGGTAATTTGAACATGCGACTTTCCTGAGAATATTTGGTGTCTCTCCTCATAATCCTAGTCATGTTCCACCTTTTACATTGTCAATAATTTGAATTAACTTGGTGTTTGGACAATTTAAGGGATTATTTTTGTTTAATGTAATTGTTAACAATCAAAAGTGGGTGGAATGATAGTTGTCAGTAAAAGCGGACTTCTTGATGCATGGAATGTGTGTCTTTCCGTTTGAATGAGATGCTCATGGAGAAGTCCGACTGATTCTGCACGGCAAATCGTAGCCACTTGGCCACATCAGAGAGAGACCATGGAGTTAAAAGGTTTTAGCACTTGCAGAGTCGAACATACGGCCACTGTGTCAGGATGGTGAATTGAAATGTAGAGATGTGTTTTAAAGGAATGATGCACTAAGGAGTGCATAGATTACAAGGATTATCCGCACTAAGCGTCAATTGTTGCTACCTAGATGACAGCAAAGCACTGCTCTCATGTCCAGTAAAACAAATTTCCCTCTGAGGCAAGCAACACACACCGACGCATTCTGAGTGATTGGGACCGATTAGACACTTGGATGTGTGACAACCAGGTTAACCCTCTTTTGCATGCTTTAAAAGCTAGGCTGAATACTAATGTCAGGAAAGCCGACTAAATTGAATGAGAAAAGGCTTTGCATAAGCTGCTTCAGTACTCCTAGGAAAGACGGTAATTTGAACATGCGACTTTCCTGAGAATATTTGGTGTCTCTCCTCATAATCCTAGTCATGTTCCACCTTTTACATTGTCAATAATTTGAATTAACTTGGTGTTTGGACAATTTAAGGGATTATTTTTGTTTAATGTAATTGTTAACAATCAAAAGTGGGTGGAATGATAGTTGTCAGTAAAAGCGGACTTCTTGATGCATGGAATGTGTGTCTTTCCGTTTGAATGAGATGCTCATGGAGAAGTCCGACTGATTCTGCACGGCAAATCGTAGCCACTTGGCCACATCAGAGAGAGACCATGGAGTTAAAAGGTTTCTCATGAGAGGGATTTTGGGACATCATTGACTACGTGATGGAGATTTTAATCCCTTGACATAGGCCTAAGCAATGACTTGCTCTCACTTATTGTAGAGTTGAGTGTCTACATGTCTGCCGCTAGATCATGAAGAAGAATTGTTGAAATAAATAAGCAAAGTTAATTGATTTGATGGCTTCGAATAATGGAAATTCCCTTAAGAAGTGAGATTTGGAATTATTCTGACCCAGGTCTTTGTTACAAAACAGCTAATAACAATTGACACCCAAGAGATGGTACAGTCGAATTCCTCTCCTTATTTGTAAACAGATTTGGTGGATGTCTTGCAGTGTCACGCTTATTATTTGGTCGCAGATACATAAGACTACTGCATTTTGTGGAGTCTCACAACTTCCAAACCTGCACAACCTGTCTCTAGCTACTCTCTTTAGTCTTTTCCGCAGTGCGTCGCCCACTTCCACATCTGAGCCGAGCTGGCTGGGTTTAGAGTAGAAGGGATGCAGAAGGAAGTACTGAAACTGTGTAGCAGTGCTAAATAGACAATTAACCCTCTGAGCTCTATGCTACATGTTTATGTGATTCCGCTGATCACATTAAGTAGGAAAAGCAAGTCAAACACAATAGACCGCACTATCGCCATTCTTCTTCCTTCATGTGGCAGGTAGATTTGAAGAACCGCATTGGGTGAGCTTCATCAGTTGTTTTCATGGGCGGCATTTATTTATGAGTTCATTAATCGTGCTTGACAGTGTTCCTTTACTGAGCCACTTAACTACGCAGAAGGCACAGTTACACAAAGTGTCTTTTATGGCTGGCATGCACATCTCATCCTGCTCATGCAATCCTTGTTGGAGCTATAAAAGACTCAGTGCGCCAAGTAGCCTACAAGATTTATGGGCAGATGCTTGGCAGTGCGCTCCTTGTTTGCCGATAGAAGGGAAGAAGGGAACAGTAAAACACGGACAATTAACCTACGACTTTGTTTATTTGTCTAGCTTGAAGGAGGCGTTCCTTGTGTCACTGATCTTTTTCGTCTAGCAAAAGCCAAATGAAAGAGGCGAATTAGCACCGTGAAGGAAGCCCACTCACTGATCCGCATACCTTTCAATGATCATTGTTGGAGAGTGTGGGATATTCAACCTCCTCAGGAGTCAGGAAACTTTTAAGGAATTGGCGAGTTTGAAGTCATTTAGGGGAAATGTCGGTATAAGTGGTTGTTTTGTGTCTAACTGACGGATACCCAAGCACTTGAGAGCGAAGTCAGGGATGATGGCTAATTGAACTCTGTAAAGTAAATCACATAAAAGAGGCGAATTAGCACCGTGAAGGAAGCCCACTCACTGATCCGCATACCTTTCAATGATCATTGTTGGAGAGTGTGGGATATTCAACCTCCTCAGGAGTCAGGAAACTTTTAAGGAATTGGCGAGTTTGAAGTCATTTAGGGGAAATGTCGGTATAAGTGGTTGTTTTGTGTCTAACTGACGGATACCCAAGCACTTGAGAGCGAAGTCAGGGATGATGGCTAATTGAACTCTGTAAAGTAAATCACAACTATACGAGTTTAACCTTCTCTTCTGCAGAATAATTTATCGCGGTCACCTATCACCGATGTGCAAGGGACAAAGTGGGGAGGGCGGGGGGAGGTGGGAGACAGGTTTGAATTTCCGCATTAAGTCGTTCCACTTCTTCATAGCTCTGTACACAATGAACCACACAGCTGCTATCTCTGAGACATGTCAGTAGCAGTGTCAAACATGTGAATTTCACCTAAGCCTTATCTGCTTCCATTATTAAGGAAGTCTAGAAGTGCTACATTGTATTTGGCATTTTAATTACGTCAACTCCATTTTGGATTGTCAAGTGAGAGCGCAAAGATGCAGTAGTCGGAAGAAGGATGTGAGAAGCCTGTTTCGGCCTTACGAGCATTACACTTCAGCTGCCACTATCCTCTTCTTCCCAATTTGTTGTTAGAAAACAAGCATACCATTGAAGTGGGTGTAACCTAAACAAGAACAGTCACGTAAGATGTTGGTACTTTCTCGATACACGCGCAAAATAATTGACCGCAAAAGATTAAAAGAGGTGTAGATAGCTCTCTAAAGGCGTCAGTGCCTCTACTACTACTAAAATTACTTAGTGACAGAAATTTCGATGAAAAATCAATTACTTAAACTGGCGAGATGGTTTTCTTGGTCTAGAATGTCACGTGCTTATCCAGGTTGCATTACAGATGACCCAAATTGCAAGGTCAAGAGAGCCATTTTATCTAAGCGGCGCAATAGTATTAAGATGCTCAACTTACGCCTTTATTCTGATAGACCTTACCTCCTCAAATAACGTTGTTATTGAAATGAATGTTGTCTTGTAGAGGTGGTCCCGCCTTTCCAGTTCACTACCCATCACTACTCTCCTGCCACTTTAATACTGACCAAATTTCGACCTGGCATTAATTCTGGAGCTGGTTACTTAGAAGTCCCCTCAGATTTTGGTGCAGCTCATCCACTTCTACCTAATTATTGCAGACAGCTCCATGATGGCGGGTTTCCAGTTGTCAAAATTACCCATAGAACTCGACTTTATGGCAAGTGTCAAGGGTGGACGCAAAATCTTGATGAATCCCTTCCACAGCTGTATCTACCTGCTTCACTGAGGATTAAATTGGATAATTAGGTGGCCAAAGAAATCTAAACACCAGGCTATATGAGCTGAGCCCGTCTATTGAGTCTTCCCTGACCTCGTGTGGACAAAGTTTAGAGGCTGTGGAGGTGTGGCCGAGATTAATTCTGGCAACAGCAAGGACAAGTTAGAGAGGTCTATTCTCGCTCTGTAAACATATGCTTAACCATCATTTTCGGAGTAAATCCAGTCGCTCAAATGGAAGTTCGCTCAAGACTACATCCTGCATGATGCTGTTGTCGGTCTGTCATCTTGATTCAGAGCTGTCAACTACTTATGGGACCCACCCATGTCAAAACTAGTTACTGCAGCTGTGGTGATAGGACACTCTGGGTGGTTTCCATATTAAGCAGTACCACAACAGAAGTAACAACTTTTTTGCTGCGTCCTTTTGTTTTTAGAGGCTGCATGACCTAACTATTAAAGTCATCCCTNTGTGGAGGTGTGGCCGAGATTAATTCTGGCAACAGCAAGGACAAGTTAGAGAGGTCTATTCTCGCTCTGTAAACATATGCTTAACCATCATTTTCGGAGTAAATCCAGTCGCTCAAATGGAAGTTCGCTCAAGACTACATCCTGCATGATGCTGTTGTCGGTCTGTCATCTTGATTCAGAGCTGTCAACTACTTATGGGACCCACCCATGTCAAAACTAGTTACTGCAGCTGTGGTGATAGGACACTCTGGGTGGTTTCCATATTAAGCAGTACCACAACAGAAGTAACAACTTTTTTGCTGCGTCCTTTTGTTTTTAGAGGCTGCATGACCTAACTATTAAAGTCATCCCTTTTTATTGATCGCCGGTCACCACGGTGACCCAATTCACCAAAAAAATCATGGCACCAGCACTTTGAAAAGAGCACAAATATAAGAGACTAGTAGTTGACTAATGGCAAGGTGATCAGGTAATCGCCTGTCACACTACTTCCTGAGGTCTAAAAGGTTTTAATTGTAATCATTTTTCGAAATAACTGACGAAATTTTTCATTGCATTCCTTTTTTAAGCAATTATTTGGGACACTGTCAATGCTTATCTATTGGGCGTTCTAGTCTCACCAACATTTGATGTTGGCAGTCGATTATTGTCAGATGTACACTCAGAGAAGGATGGCTGATGCGACAGGGTGACAGCAAGGAAGTCGGCCAATGAACTCCACAATTAATACAGTCTGTAACAAGTTACACTGCCCAATGGGAGGCTAACCTCTACTTTAATCCTTTATAATTAAACGGTTTGTGGCTGAAACATAGCCTGATGAAGCCACATTAATCGTGAACTGATGAGCTTCCCCAGCCACACATAGGTGACGCTTGTAACAAGCGGTTGGGGTTAATGCCTGCGTGTGTCCTGTACACTGCACTATTTTACTTGCTTCCTCTAAAGTAAATGAAAAAGGCTGAAGAGTTATTAGTTTACATATGACTTCAGCAAGATGAACACAGGCGCTTCTCCGCCTTCTCTTAACTCATGCCACTTCTATTTTGTGCCTCTACATGACACGCCGCAGCTGAGAGCTGAATTACTCACAGGGCTAAATGCATTATGACGGGTCTACTAAAATGCGGAAGAAAATAGTGTGGAAATATCAGCCCATCCTCTCGCTCTCCTTCTCCCTACCCACTCTTTCCCTTTTGCACTGGCAATGGGCAAACTTAATGAGTCAGTCTGTGTTAAAAGACACTTTTTAGGGCTTACAGTCAGTGATGAGAAGGATGGCTGATGCGACAGGGTGACAGCAAGGAAGTCGGCCAATGAACTCCACAATTAATACAGTCTGTAACAAGTTACACTGCCCAATGGGAGGCTAACCTCTACTTTAATCCTTTATAATTAAACGGTTTGTGGCTGAAACATAGCCTGATGAAGCCACATTAATCGTGAACTGATGAGCTTCCCCAGCCACACATAGGTGACGCTTGTAACAAGCGGTTGGGGTTAATGCCTGCGTGTGTCCTGTACACTGCACTATTTTACTTGCTTCCTCTAAAGTAAATGAAAAAGGCTGAAGAGTTATTAGTTTACATATGACTTCAGCAAGATGAACACAGGCGCTTCTCCGCCTTCTCTTAACTCATGCCACTTCTATTTTGTGCCTCTACATGACACGCCGCAGCTGAGAGCTGAATTACTCACAGGGCTAAATGCATTATGACGGGTCTACTAAAATGCGGAAGAAAATAGTGTGGAAATATCAGCCCATCCTCTCGCTCTCCTTCTCCCTACCCACTCTTTCCCTTTTGCACTGGCAATGGGCAAACTTAATGAGTCAGTCTGTGTTAAAAGACACTTTTTAGGGCTTACAGTCAGTGAGGTAGCTTCCGTTAAGTTGGGATGTTTATTTTAGGCTAAATTATTTGAGTCTCCGCATACCCTTGAGAGCGGATTTGCTCTCATAGGTAAATTTGCAGTGAGGAGGAAGCGCCAAATAGCAACAAGTTGGTAGCTCTTAAAGAGCATCAGCACATTTTATCATGCGTGAAGGTGACTGGTGTGACTTCCACAATTTCTACTTCCCACCCCTGGTAGGTAGCAGGCGTGCACTATTTTTGCCATCATCCTTCACCCAACCGTGCTGAAACTTGCCATCACACAGCAAACTAGTCCTTTCCCAGCGTTCCAATAGTAAGGAACAAGTCTCTTTGATCAAGAGCAGACGCCCCTTCCTAACAAAATGTTTCGATCTATGGCTCACTTCGCCACCCTCAATGGTTGCATTGCATATTTTCTACACCGTACTCTGTTTTACGACAGCGCATCTATCGAATGCTCAACAACAACTTCAACACAGTGTTTTCGCATCCCTAAAACCCCGACCTAACCTCGGCAGACAGTGCAAGCACACTGTTTCATGTTCATTTTCAGCGTTAAATTCAGATGCTTAACGAAGTAAAAGTCTTTTTTAGAAAAAGACTAGCAATTTTGATGGTTAGAAGCAAACTTATAGATGCGTCCATGTTCCAGGAAAATTGATTAATTGAGTTGAAGCAAAAGAAAGAGAAGGGGTGGAGGAAAAGTGCAAACGAATATTCTGCTATCAAACTAGGTTTCTAGTGCAAAGAAAACACCCAATTTTCGGCCTTTAACACTTACTCTCCGTAGAATTGGGCTTTACGCATGAATTATTTGTAAAGGCGGAAAAAGAATAAACGTAGAGTGGCTGTTCACAAAGCAAGCTGATTTGGGTTGCAAATAGGAGAGGGAGAGAGGGAGAGGAAGAGAATAATTAAAAGTGCGTATTCCTTTCGAAGCATTAAGCAATACACCTAATTTAACCACGTTTGTAAAAATCACCTTCTACCTTGGCAACTAGCGTGCTATGTGTGTGCGTCGAGAATCCTACGTTCCTGCTGTCGGACACTTCCAAAAATTGCTGTCGAGGAAAGCAAATGGCTTTCTGGGTTTGACGCGTTGACACTGGACATGGCTGGCTGATTTATGATGTCACTTGAAAATTGAGGGTGTGGATTGGGCCGAAAAATGCTGGTTTGGACAGCATTGCCTCAAATTTGGCTACGAGAAGGGCAGAAGAGAGTCAAAAAACCTCAAAACTTTATGCTGCCTACTTGAGAAAACATGTGGCACAATCCACGCCCAGGAATACATATGCCCGAAACTCGTTTTGAGTAGTATTTCAGCTTCTCGATGCGGCACAGGATGAAGGTCACTTCCTTTGTTTCGAATGGCATGAAATGGGCAGAACAAGCAAAAATAGAAAATTCAATTCAATGCGATTAGCAGATTAAAGGAAGCAGGGGAGAAAAGACCTTTCATAATAAATCATGGCGACAGAGAATGCAGCGGTATTCACCTTGACGAATTGAAGGGGCCACAAGAACGATTGTGCTTTTTGCCGTTGGCCGAATCCATCGTAGTGCGTTGGAAAGTGCATGGCCAAACCGAGATGCAAATGCACCTCCGCTGGTCTCTGGACGTAATATTAGCGAAGGACATGATCTGATGAGTGGGAATCGCGATTTCGCCAATAAAGAATCTCTGAGTTAAAGCTGCTGCTAGGCTTTCGATGATTGTGTGGTGACGGAGCAGAGTGTGATCCATGGTATGTGCTTTTTCGTTCATTCTTGGGCAGTGGTATAAAGCTGTAGGCCAAAGCCCAAACGCAGCCGTCATTCTACTTCTCGTCGGGCAAGTGATTAGACACTCACCTGACACAGGCGCTACTAAACCACAGATCAACATTGTCTGGAGCACAGAATGTCTCAACTCCGCAGCAATTTTGATTGCTCGTGTTACCCATGCAATTGCGATTTCGAGGATCCTGAATGTAGCAATACACATCACCCAGGCCATTCATTAAGTTAGTGAGAATTTTTAGAGGAATTACGTTTGTCCGCTTTTTTTCGGTCCCTCCAATGTAGAAGGAAAATGTATGCATTGTAAGGTATTCTTTGATCAAATTGGTTTGCGATAATTATCTGGATTCTCTAAAATACAATCCTCTTCTCATGCCCACTGCTAAAGATGAGGTCCAAATCTTTGCCATTTCATCAGTGTGATGCTTTTGATAGGTACTGCGGACTTCTGCTTAGGAAACACCCACAAGATTTCGGAAAAGTTTACAGTAAAAGCCTTCAGCTTGTCCATTTTATAAACAGGATTGGATTCCTGTCAAATTGAGACGGAGGAAAGCACACAATCCCCAAGTAATTGGACAAAAGCCTTTACAATGCATGTTTTGCTAGCCAAATTTCTATAAAAATTGGCCATAATCTAAGCCCCATCTTCTGCTGGGAAGGCATGACACACAATGTCTTTTTAGACTTCGTTAAGCTGGAGACGGACTTGAACTTCGCGAGCATTCAGTTGGGCCCATAGTCTGCGATTTGTTCTGCGCCATTTCTAAGAAGAATTAAAGCACTTTACAGGAGGTTATGGTAAATGGAGGCACTGAAAATAGCCAACAACCTCGATCTTTTGAAATTTTTAAACCACAATCACACAGGGGTCAAAATTCGCCTGATGTGGAAAAGTGAATATTTGGAGTCATTGAAGGTAAGTCCACCATTGGGTGTCTACTCGAATCCCATGAAGCATAACAAAACTGCAGCCAATTTAGACCTAATGGATCCCCTCCTTTGATTTGATCAAGTGGCCCAGAGATTACCTGCCTATCAGGACTGCTGTCTGGACACCGCCACAGGGAAATGGCAGTATCCCACACGGAGAGGAACGCAGCCATCATCAAACGCCAAAACAATGCACGCTCCGCTTCCGTTGTCAGCGGCCTTAATCAGTGATGTCTGGTGCAGTCCATGCATAATTTACCCTTCGACTGATTGGCAGGTAGCAAAAGGGAGACCTCTCTCGTACCACTGGGCATAGTATCACCACAGTGGCGTACCCTCTCATGCGCTGACAAGGGAAGGTTCAGGATTAACACGAACGATCATGTGCGCATTTCTGACTTATTGACAGATTGTCATTGCTTTTTGGTAGGAGGATAAACATCACTGTGGGGCAGGAAAGTAGGTGAAATGGAGACTATACGGGCACTTAGAGGTACTAAGCTCTTCAAGCGGAAGTAAAAGCCAAGAAATGGGCTCCAACAGACTCCCACTCGGCCTCTACCAACATTAGTACCAAAAATGTGCCTGGTAAATTAGTTTCTTTTCATTATTCCTTCTAATTCCCAAAAATGTTCCATCGAGGAATGGAAGGATTTGAGGGAGCACTTATTGAAAAAAAACACCATGAATAAGTTTGGGACGACCAAATCCTCCATACCTCTATTATTTTCTCTGTCCAAAGTGAATTATAATGACTTAAATCATACACATGCCAATGATGGGGAGGTTCCATTTCGTAAACATTTTTTTACTTATAAGTAATGTAGAGATAGGAGGAATTGGAGACACTGATAATTATCTCCTTTTCCAACTTCCTGTACCATAGTTGAGTAGAAGCGCTTGAAGGGAAAAAGAGAACACGAACACTCTTCTTAATAGTTGTAAACATAAACGTTTCTGGCTCTTCCTTCAAGCCTAATTGTTAGAAGCTAAGACTGCCTCTTAACTGTCTAGTTCCGACAATTTCATGGTGACTACATTCAGAATCGGAGAGGTCATAACCATGATCACGGAAGGGTCAGAGTAGGTAATCTTAGACTACTATACATCTCGGTCAATATTCCCTCACTACTAGTCCCAAAGCACGCTGTTTTGGCGCCGCTACTTCTGTGGTCATCAGGGAGTCCAACTGCAAGCGGGAGGCATGCAGACTGTCTGGTTATTTGTCAGCGGAAGAGGACTTCACCATAGTGGTAAGTCTGCAAGTTTGACAAAGTCGTGTGACCTGAAGGTCCCCATTTTATGGAGAAAAGGAGGATGGCTAGTGTCTGTAATCACAATGCACCCAAATTGGCCCGAATAAATGGTGCTTACAGCCGAACCATCTCCCATTTGGCCAGAATTCCCAGGTTCAGCTGGATTAACTGCCTTGTGCCAATGCCTATGACGAGATGCAGAAGCTTCAGGACTATAAGAAGAACAAAAAAGGAGGCAGTCTCCTACAGCAAGGAAAATGAAAGCAGCCACCTCACTGCGGCATACTTCAACTCCTTTTTAACCTGAATGGGACATATTTTAGTCAGCCGTATCTACTTAAATGGTGGGAAATGCTGTTCTCTCACATTTTATTTCCTGAGTTTAAAAGTCATTCTCGCCTTCTGCAGGTAAGACTTATGATTTAATCAATTCTTTGTGCCTCTTCAGGTGTTGAAATATCCAGCAGACATAATTAAAAGTCAAGCAGACAGTTTTGAATTTATTTCCTCTCTCGCCATTTGTCCTATGCAAGTATAAGAACGTTTTGTAACAAGAAACACATTTGCACAGCGGAGATTCGAAACCTTTTATGCTTCACCCTCTTCTGAAGGCAAGTCGGAAGGAAGTAAGGAGTTGTGAAAAGACTTCACTGGAAGAGGACTAGTATCAGAAAGAGGCAATTTATCTATTCCTTACATCTGAAATCTATTAACAGACAGGCGAAACTTGACATCTTGCTGTACGATGGAAAAGAGATCCTCAATGACGTGTCCAGGTTGAGTTATCGCGTCGATTGAATTGCATTACCTGCTTGCTTGGCCCAAATAAGTTTGCCGTAGATGGGTGCTGTTCGACTGACTGCAAGTTTTTTGCCGTAGATGGGTGCTGTTCGACTGACTGCAAGTTTTGGAGATTTATTCTGATGCTGGATGATTGGTTGAGTTCGAGTATCATTGACGCAAAAGTGACAGAGAGGAGAGTGAGGAGACAGGAAACAGGAGGGAGTGGTAATTCTACGCCAGGACCTTTCGCTTCCTCACGGACCTGTATATGACGCACTACACAACTTTTGTCATTGCCACATGATCCACATCTAGCCATTGTCAGCAAGTCATCCTACCGCGGCATGTCAATTGACGGATGTGCATCATTAAGTCGTTATAACTGTGGATTTTATCAAACCATTTTGCAACCACAAACTACTTAACAATGAAAAGTTAGCAGAAATGTAGAGAATCGGTTAGGATCCATGGCTTAATTTGAATCCAGTCAATTGAAAAAGGCTTTGGTCGGTTTTTCTTTAGAGCGGTAGTCATAAGTGCCACTTTTTACGCACGTGCATCTGACAAGAAGGCGGTTAGCACAATTAAGAGTAGGATTGCCTAAGAAGTCCATCACTGCCTAATGAAGAGCTCAAAAATATCTATGGGTGGTCTCTTTCAAGATGCGAATTCTCTTCTTTTATTGTGCTTTTGCAAGGATATAAAAGATCAGAAACACAAAGGCAAGCTCCTTAAAGTCGATGAAGAGACACAGACGTGGATGTGCATTTTGGGTTTAATTGCTATTCCTTTTTTGGTGGACAACTAAAGCGAGGGCACTATCAAGCCCTCCTATACTAGACTAGTGGGCATTTTGACCTCCAAGTCGTTTGTACTTCTTCAAGCAAATGAAGAAGTGTAGTGAAATGTGCATAGTACGCAAGGAAGACAATCCATAAAAGTTTGTTTCCTGTTGAATTTAATGGTTAAGTGGAACAAATGCTAATGATTACAGCTCAATCGGACTTTGTTCTGCAGATCCATTTGCTTCATAAGGGAAGGAAATGGGATTCGAATTTGGCTAGCTTAAGTAATTTGAAGCAATCTATCAGGCTACGCAAACATATGAGGCACAAAATGGTTGTTTGGTTGTATATCAGTGCTACACAGTTCCTTATTTTTCCCTCCTGCCTACATTTTGGCCTCACTGTGATGTAGTTAGAGGAAGATTGCTTCGAAAATTGGGGCGTCTTGTTCGATTGCAGAGTTGGAAATGGTGCGGCAGTTAAGCGCAATATCCATAACGCAGGTATGGCACGCACACTTTGATTTTCATGAAGACTTCAGCAACAGCTAGGACGGAAAACGTGATGAAGGCCAAGGCCTTACGGCTGAGGTTATGCCACTTAAATACCCCGACATACATGCTGCCACTTCATGGATCAAAAGACAGGATTGATAACCAGTGGGAAGAAAGCCCATTCCTTACAAGCTAAATGAAAGAAATGCATCAATGCATTGGAACCAAAAGGATCGCAATGCCTATACAGTTCTAACATCACCCTTTTTTCCTGCTCCTTCCTGTTTTATTACTCTCTGACAGACAATCGTGCAGTCACATACGCCACAAATTGACAGCTAAGAAATAGAAGCCAAGCGGGTGTGGGAGAGAATAGCCACCGACGAGTAGGCTGCGTGCCTTTAAGGAGCAAAGACACAACTTACTGCTGCTTTGCATTCTTGCAATTGAATATCATGCACGATAAGGAAGAAGAGTTCCATAGTTATTTACTTGTGCGGAGCAACGATGAGTAAAATAATTCCTTTCTGTTTTTGACTGAAATCATGAGAAGGGACATACCGGTGAGCATTGCTTGCTGATTGATTGACTTGTTGACTGAGTAGCAGGCAGACTCCTGACAACGCCACCACCCCAACACTTGATAGCCGGGCGAACATGCTCTGTGAGCGTGTGGTACCTTGTGGACGTAGCTTTTGCGGCAGGGTGTTCCCCTGCTAAAGGCTAAGCATCAGTTAATACCTGACATCGGCTCTCGTCTACGCTGTGCCTGATAATGCAGCTTGAAGGTATTTGAGTTAACCTCCTTTGCGGGCAAAAGGCAAGGCTAGCGAGTCGGTGGAAAGGAGTGCTGCAACCCATCACAACACGTGACCTCTATCCACTTTCCTGTTTGTAACAGTTCCACCTCCTTATTAAAGACGGAGTAGAAGTAGAAGATTGGTCTCGATTGTAGCCGTCCTCTCTTTCCTCATCAGTTAATACCTGACATCGGCTCTCGTCTACGCTGTGCCTGATAATGCAGCTTGAAGGTATTTGAGTT
The DNA here is from genome assembly GCA_001693035.2 of Taenia asiatica. Lineage (NCBI taxonomy): Eukaryota > Metazoa > Platyhelminthes > Cestoda > Cyclophyllidea > Taeniidae > Taenia > Taenia asiatica. The sequence continues at coordinate 50,604 of LWMJ02000247.1, forward strand.
AACCTCCTTTGCGGGCAAAAGGCAAGGCTAGCGAGTCGGTGGAAAGGAGTGCTGCAACCCATCACAACACGTGACCTCTATCCACTTTCCTGTTTGTAACAGTTCCACCTCCTTATTAAAGACGGAGTAGAAGTAGAAGATTGGTCTCGATTGTAGCCGTCCTCTCTTTCCTGTCCTTCACACTCTGACCGGTGTTTGTCCACTCGACGATAGCCAAATCTTTCCATCATTGACAGCAGATCCTCAGAGGGTCACAAGTTAATTCGAAAATTCACTACTTATAGCTAGACTACACCCAGTAGCACAAGCAGATTAGTTGAACAATTATGCGGAAGTGATGTGCATAACTGCTGACCTTCTCTTAGAACTGTCAACGGAATATAAATGGGGTTTCACTAGTTCTATGCTCTTTTTTCTGCCTGGCACTCTTTTAAGGCGTATTACAAGTCAGAATAACCTGACTGGGCAACACTCCTTCAAATCGGAGGGTAGCTCTTTTCCTAGCAGAAAACTTGCTTGATTAGGCTAAAGGGATGTTAGTTTTTACCTGCTTATACGAAGTCTTCGGGGCTACCCCCGAACAGTCCTGGAATGTCTCTTCGCTTACGGTTTTGATTTTCGGTACTTGGGATGAAAAAGATGGAAATTTTGTCCCTCCAGTAAAGAAAACTGGCTATACCATCGGAAAGGAGCGCACAATTTTTATAATACATGGGATTGCGTTAGAGGTGAATCATCACAGTGCTGAATGGAGAGAATTTGCCAAAACCAAATCGTTCTTTGCCCCAATTTTATAGCTTACTATCCAAAATATCGTCTGGGCATATTGTTGGTGGAGGAGGCAAGTCTACATTAAGAAATTGAACTTGGCCGATTTGAAGTGACAATGGTTTTACTTATTTCGTCTTTTAACGTGTAACATCAACTCCCTCAGAGTACACGAAAATTGTTGAAAAAATATGAAGGCATGTTAAGTGTTCAGACCGCGAGGACACTTTGAATGAGGCAGTATTGTGTCAACTACCTACAAATTTACTGTCTCGCGAATAAAATTTGGTTACTTCACCAAGGCGATTGTGGGTTTAGGATGACCTATCGGTTGTAGTCTTCCTGGAGGTCTCAGTAGGCTACAGGAGCATGGCTGAGCATTGTACCAACAACAGGCAAATAGTATGATCCGAACTTCGAGCCGGTCAGTGGAAGTGTAACTCATCTAGCATGGGATGCTTATGTATTTAATTGCTGTTCGACAATGCAGCAAACTACTTCTTGGCCCACCATCTCCCCTCTTCTGAGTGTCATCCGAGGCGCACTAAGTGGCTAAACTCAAGCGCCACTCACCACAGCATATCTGGTGCCTCAAGAGGGACTCGGAGACCATCGACTTTAGTTATTGAATCTTCAGGTATGTTGGAAACCTTTTTTTGATCCAGCCATCATTGGCAGTCCTCGGCTATTTAAGCGTATCCACTGTATTGCCTCTAATTTTGGGCTTTGGTGAGGAGAGGCAACCGCTCTGGATTTGCGCTACCTTAAACCAGAAAACGCTTCTCAACCAGGACATCTTTTACATCAGTCAGTTGTAATCAGAGAACTCACCTAAAAGCAGAACTGAGCAGCTAAAACAAAAGTTGAAGTAATTTAATAGGGCTGAATGCTACCTCTTCATTTCCTGATGCGACTTTGCTCACATTCCAGCACCAACAATCCATTCATCCTTGCCTCATTCATCCATCCATCCATCCATCCATCCATCCACCTATTCGTCTATTCCGTATCCATCCATACATCCATTTATTCACTCGTCAATGTGGTTAGGTTTCATCAAGATGGTAGAAAGTTGGAGAAGGTGTCCCCTGCTGGATCAGTTAACATCAGTTAACCATAGACATCTCCATATTAAACTGCTAAATATCTCTAGTCTGGCCTACAGGCGGAACACGGAGTTGTAACCATTGCTAAAAAAGCAGACAGGTTGAACATCTCTGTCTAGAGTCTTTGCGAAGTCACCCATCCTTGGTATATATCCTTCACTAGTCACTCATAGGTTTGGTAACGAGCCATTGAAATGGGGGTATCTGTCCTTTAGGATCGAAATCGCTCGTCACCATCACTAATGTGGCGCTATGAGCCTTCATCGGTGCGTCACCAAGCCAAAGGTTTGTAAAAGATCACACTTCTTACCAAAGTTCAAGAGGGTTGATAGGCTATCAACGTAAACCAAAGTACAGTCGGCAGCGACCGAAGTGCTGCACAGTTTAACCAGCAGGCGAGCGGAGTATCGAGCATACAGGATTGCTCTAATCTGTGGTACATCTACAACTACTTAGAGCTATAATTAGGCCAAGTCACCAGATTCTCGCCCAGTAACTTTTGTATTTCACGCCTGTTGCATGCTATTGGCAGTACTTGCAGGGCCAAAAATGCACTTGACCTATCGTTGCAGAGTTATCGCACGGAAACTTTTCTTTTTAAAACAGGGCCTCGACGTCATTTAGAATATTATTGCAATGTTGGCATTTCGTTTGACGAGATGCTTTGATTGCCGAACATTTTACTCCTCGCAGATAGAACTTCTACTCTGTCATGTGGTCTCCGTGACATAACTGTAGCATCCAGAAACTTCCTTGAAGACGAAAGAGGGCATAATACTGGGACAGGATAAATGTCTTCTGAAAACAGAATGAGCAAGGCTGCTGTCGTGGTTCAAGGGCCAGCCACCCATTCAGGACATTATGACCACCTAAGTGACCGGAACCGAAACCGACGGTCAGAACAAACAATGTATTACGATAGCAGTAGTTTCCTAAACGCTCTGTTTATTTTTTAGTAGTATGTGCTGCCTCATTGCCTTGGCTTGGTAATATTTTGAGAAAGTAGTAAAGAGTTACGCTAACAGTGTAAACAAGCGATTTCCTCCACCTGAATGTAACACATCTTGATGCGTGCAGCATATCAGCACTAGAATGTGATTGAAGCGGCAGAGGAACATCCAGTCTTGTGAAACTACTTTGATTCTTGGTCTTCATTATATGAGTCTTTTTTAGCTTACTTTCTCACTGGCAGCACATACCCATCATAGCCCATAAAGGATGACACCGTAGATGCGCTTAACTACTAGAGTTGCATCACTGACGTTGGGTTTAATTGCCTCATCTCATGCAAGTTGACTTACTGGCTTAAGTTGACAGTCCACAAGCGTATTTTGACATGCCAGCAATGACATTTTAGTAACTTGGAAGGTTGTCCAAAGAGGAAGTGAGAAGAAGGACTGTGTGGTGCTTTAAGATACTGTTAAATTGCGTGCTGACGAAATTATGAGCATTACTCTTGGATGACTTTAAAGTATGTCAGTATCCTCTCAGGTCTTCAGTCTGCTACTGGTCCATGTTCTGCCATTGCAACTGCAGCTTGTTGTTACGACTTGGGGCAAAAATCGTAATGGGATAATTTAGAATTGGAACAATTTTGAGCAAAAAATCTTTACCCGACAGACAAAGAGAGGGTTTTGTGAATAAAAGATAAAGTTCTTCAAGAAAACTAGCACTGTTTTGCAAAGAACTTATTTATAACGTTGCTAAATTGTGTTTCTTGTTGATGTACACTTTAATGCTCTCCCTTTTTCCCTCCCATATGGGTAGTTAAGTGTAAAATTAAGTCGGTTGGCTGTTGCGAACTTAAGAACTGATTTCCTGGGAAAAATTAACAGTCAGGGATGCTTTTATCCATTTCGAATGCGCTCCACTTATTCACAAAATCAAAGCATTTTGCCCAGTAATTGCTCGAAATGTGTTTTCTTATCGCGGATCCATAAATCAAAAGGCGAGACAAAGCGGGACCTAGGGGTGAGGGTGGAGAATCCCAATGAAATGTAGTCATTTCGGCTTAGTTTTTAAAAGAACTTTGCTTTTTACGAGGGGACTTCCCAATTTGTTACTGCCAAACTAAGGGCCTGCCTAAATGAGCTTCTAGCGGTGACTTTATTTGTTCCCGTTTCGTGGCGACTACAAGCTGGGCTTTAGTCCAGCAGCCTTCTTATCAAACAGCTTATAGGTAGCAACGAATAGAAAGGCACAAGTTCTGGGAGTGAAGCAGTGCCGATTTGAGTGATTCATGACTTTTCCTAAATATCAGCCTCACCACTGAGAGGAGACACTCTCTATCAGATGAGTTAGAGGTGTAGAAGTGGTTACGAATCGAGTCATGCCAGACTTTTTAAAAGAGTGGGGCACTCACCAGTTACCGTTTCTCCTTCTAGAGTCGCCTTCAATTCGACTTTCGTCTTGGGCACAGGACTGAGAGGCTAGGCACTTGTCAACATAAATGCGTGATGCTTGCGGAAGTTTTGCAAAGATTCAAATTCATTAAAATTGTGGACTTCAAATCTTTCTTAGCAAAGTTGCAAGAAGGAGACTGATAAATGACTCTCATCCTAGAAATAATGTGAGAAGCATGAACCCGAAGTTGCGGCATCGTTCTGTGCTTTGACGAGGTTTGTTTGATAATTACTTGTGATCGCTGTAAGAGGGAAACATATCTAACTGCATGTTTGGTCATTCGCTTACCGTTGCAAGTAAATTAGCCCAAGCAAAGCGTCTTTTGCTTTGGTTTTAGCGTTTTAATAATGGTCCTCGCATCTTTTAAAGTGCTGCTCTCACTTGCTAATTTCATGGGTAATTTTGCAAGAGTTGGCCATTTATTCCCGATGATTCCAATCATCCAAACACGGAAGGCAACTTGTGCTTTCCAAAGAACACTTTGAAAATGTTGCCCTTAAAATTATACATAGCTAGCCATATTAACTTGCTATAGTCGTCTGGAAATTGTAAAATGCATTTTCTTTTGCATGCGCATCATCGAAATGAATTCACTTGTGTCAGTCCACCAGTGCAATGCGCTCGACGCTAATAGGGCTACAATCTTGCCTGATATGGAACAAAATTAATGCTGATGCGGTGGGGGAACGTACGGTTACATAGGGTGGAGGACCCGCTATCAGATGCATCATGTTTAGAGGGACCCCCTATTCGTAATCAGAATTGAGACTTGTGTGGTATTATTGACAGTGTTACATGCGATCAACGCTTCATGTACAAAGCGAGTAGTTATTGGACAGTCGGCTTCTGCTTACAAGTCAAACGTAGCGAAAGCTGGGCTACTTAGTGGCACTCAGTGACTGACTGGCCGACAAATTTGGGACAGCGTGGGAGGTATGTGGCAAATGGATCCACTGCTATACCACGCATCCAAAGCTGCAACTTTAAAGGGTTGGCGTTGCCTAGTGAGTGTGTAGTGTCTTGCGATTGCAGCACATCACCACGAGGTGTTCGCTTGCTACAAGGAAAACACCGGCCATGGCCTGCCAACTACTCTTTTCTAACTTGTGCATGACTATAAGACTCGAAGGTGTTCTACATAACACTCAGTCTGGCGAGCAGAAAGGGCTAGTAAATCACAACGCATATCATAATCGTACTTCTTTTGTCACAGCAAAACTTGGTCCAAGGTGGAGTTAAGCCTTATCTGAGAGAAGGGAAGGGAGAGCGCCTGTCCCACTCGTGTTTGCATTCCCTTCTAAACAATCTTTGTAATGATGTTTTACCTGCTGATTTGACCGGAAACAAATGCGGCTGGTTTCAAGTTGTTCATCTCCAGCATCGTCGCAAGTCATTGATTATTGGCGTCACGCATATGTGACAAATGCACTATATCAGTCCATGGTAGTTGTGAGATTATCAGACCATGTTGTGACCACGAGTTGTTATAAATAAATGAAAGAGATGTACAGACCCTAATGAGTTGCCTAACTTAAAATGCTACTTATCAATTTGGGCATTTGCTGATCGACATTCTTGTTGAGACCTTGACATTAATGTCACCCCTATTCGCAAGGGCATCCAACTGCCAACATTGGGTTTATGTGTAAGCTAAAATACCAATGCAACGTGCATAAAAATAAAGGGGAATTTTTTCCTTATTATTAGCTTAACTTATTTCCCTTCTTTTGGGTCGATTTTCCCGAGTATTCTGTTAGCTAGTCTCCTGGAGAAAGTAACATGCTAGAATGTTTCAAATAGTTGTTTAAAACTGCCATCTGTGGCTATTTTCCTATCTTTTTTTGAAACTTGCAGTTTTCTATATTTGGAGGAAGGGCTATGCACGATACTTTACCCGGAATGGAAAACGGCACTAATTTTCTTCGTTAACGACAATTCCAGAGTAGACGCATGCAGTTTAAATCGCAAACCTCCATATACTTGTCCAAATGCTTTTTTTGGTGGCAAGCGGACTAGTCATAATAATCTTGCGATTTGTGTGGCGTCGTCAGTCCCTTTGGGAGGAAAGAAGCTAAAGGGCAAAGGTGGTGGAGAAGGCGACCTCTGATCGTCTCCACCCCACCAACACCACAACTCCAGGTGCCTCTCCCTAACCAACCTTCTCGATACGAAGTTTTTGGGCCGAGAGCAGAAGAGAAGGGAACACCAGGAATGGGCTTCTTTCAATACCACCAAAATAGCAGCAACGTGTTCGAAAATATTTGGTTATTTCGCATAAAGCTTACCAAAAAATCGTTTAGAAATAAACACTTTGTCCTTTTTGGGACGATTTATGCAAGCTGAATTAGAATTACATCTCCTGAAGGACCGGAAACTGGAGTTGGTTGGGTTTTCTGCCTATCTTGGCGAGGTAGTGGCTTGTCGCAAAAGGCGGGAACTCATCACGTCCACGCGCGATGTTTTGTTAGCCCATCGGTAGGCGTAGTACTCATGGTTACACTCTGCTCCTCTGCTTTCATTTGGAAATGGGTGCATGTGAGTTCAACTTCTCGGCTTTAGGAGTCTAAGTGAATAGCTTGATCTTGGTGATGAGTAGATCAAAAGGAAATAAGGCAAGCGAGAGACCGTTATTTGACCTGTCAAAGAGCCTCTGATCTTTGTAAGCTGTTTCACAATGCACGGGCTTGGGATGGGAAGTGATGAACGGATGCCTCATTGGTTAGCTCTATGCCTTCCACTACTGACTGCTTACTCCAAGCTTCTAATGCAGGAATTCATCCCCAGACGATGTAGTGCCATGCAGACAGCGGAGCGACATCTCTATGCTGCACTTTTGAATGGGAGGGAGGCAGATGCTGCCTTACCTGGACTATTCCTTGAGGAAAATACCTGCTAATTATTACCACTGCCTTGGCAAAAAATAGTTGGAATGCAGATGCGAATGTATAAGTCGGGATGACCAACCTGTAGGGACTAAATAGTCCCATGAGAAAGAAGCTACTTCTGTGATAGCACTGACTAGGGAAGTAAGTGCTTAGGTGAATCTTAACATCACATCTGCAGTATCTAGTGCTGGCGTGGACGAGCTTGCTAGACAAACATTTAGCGCCCAGGATGGCTGAATGGCAGCACTGAAATGGACAGTGTAGACTTGAGATTTTTTTGCTGCAAACGATTTGATAAAACCTTAGTCCACAGTTCCATACACATGATTGCAGTACGAATTCGAGTCGTACAATTGCCTCTCCAACTTGTCCTTACAACGCAGCCTCTAATCTTTCAACCATACGAAGCCAAAGAAGACTGAATGATGAGGCCTTGGATAAAAGGTCTGCCATCCAGATTTTATGGTCAACTAATTATCCAACTTCGTCATTGCAAAGGCGGGCTGATGCATCCGCGGAAAGCAGTTATCGGGGCTCCATGTCCACCTTTAATAAGCACCTGAATCTTGAGTTCTGTGAATTCAATAACAGACGACCTTCCAACATGGAGTATTCAACGGTAATAAGTTAAAAATACGTAAATCATACTTAACTCTGATGCGTTTTCTGCGTAGTATTCACTGTGCCATTTCATAAAGTTGGATCTTTTGGATTAAAGAAGCAATTCAAACCCCTTGTAAATTTGTAAGTGAACTAGACAACCATTATAGACAGTCATGAATGCGACCTGAATAAACTCTTGGCATTTTTGACTATGGCGACCACCCAGTCTGCTGCGATGGTTGATAGTCTCCTAAGATTATGAAACTGGATAACACTCCCTTAGATGTCCCTTCTGCATTTAATTGATCCAGAGGTAACAATGCTGAGTGTCACAGGAAAACTGATCATCTGCGGCCAAAAATGACGTGCCATACGCCACGTCATGCAGCTTAGAGTTGTCTTAACACTTTTAATACCTTATGGGGTCAAATAATGTGTTGATGCAAGATAACTTGATGAAGCGGTGAAATTCACCCGCCACACAAATGTAATGTTGGTAACCAAAGTCTTGCGTAAATGTTTGAGGGTGAGTTACACTTACCTTGCTAAATCGTGTACCTTCTGAAGAATACATATGGAAAATAAGGGCGTTGCTGGTTGGCATTTGAAGTCAGGAATGTGAAACATACTCCCGTTCTCCTTTTTTCACTGTTGCATTGTGTTGTCACTTGCCACGGCGTACGAGGGCTGATAAACTGACAGCTAAGTGTTGATTACGTTGCAATGGCAACAGCTGTTTGATGATGGAGTGAAACGCTTTGGTGTGTAAATCCAGACCCATTTCCCACATCCCTTCCACTCCATCCACTTTTCCTTCTTAATATTGGTAATGGGCGAATGAGGTGGGTAGCTATGCGGCAGAAGAAGATACACTTTTTATGTAACTTACTTGACTGAGTCTAAATAGCCATCGCACTGCCTTCACCTTCCAGCGGAAAGCATGCACCAGCAAAGCATAAAAATTAGCTACAGGCACTAAAAATTTCTACAAAAGCGCCTGCTTTTGTGCATTACTTTTTAAGTTCTGCCCTACTCTTGCAAGAGAAAGAAAAGTCTATACTGTCCGTCAACGCCCAGGAGAAGAGTAAGCAAATCTCATTTCTCTTTAGGTGGGCTTCAATCACAATGCAAATAGTCCTTTTTACAGTGCTTCTGAAAGGAGGAAAAGGCAGAGAACGGAAACCGAATCTCCCCTCCGCAAGGCGACTAGGTAAAATTGTGCACGTTGTGTTTCTTTTAATTGCGCCTCCAATTGATGGACAAGTAGGGGAAACCTCATCGAGTATTTGTCCGCTGATGTTGCTGAAGTGGAGTCAAATGTGTGCGTCAGGCAAGGGGAACGATTTGTCAAGCTTTGCCCCATGCCAAGTTAAATGGTGGAGTGAAACTAACGACATGAAGCAAGATTACTAAAAATAATCAGAAAATATTGCTATTGGGAGAGAAGAAAAGTGGTGGTGAGGTTTTTGAGATGGGCTTGCCTTGCTAAATCAGTGTAGTCTGTATGATCAAAGGACTATATGTTGGTGCATGGGCGCTATGTTGCGTTTGGTGTTCATTTCCCCTACATCTCCACTCTGTACTCTTCCAGCCTAACTCAGATTTCTGGGGCGACGGTTGACTCTTCAATACATTTGTTAAGGGCGCGGTGGTAGAACGTGCTGTCCATAAAGCAGCCCGATTTTTGTGGATGTCATGTTTCAGTAAATTCTGACCTGAGTGATGATGAGAAGAGCAGCTTGATGAAGGTCAAAGTCGCGTATAATACATACACATAGTCCTAGATGTCATACACTCTGTAAGCAGTAGGACGAAAGCCCTTTCTTAACAAAACAACACAGTAAAATGCAGTACTTCATCGTGACAGAAAGGGCGGCGATGCCGCATCAACCTCACCCTACCTTTCCACATTCTCGGAATTCATTATTCTCGCAATGATGATAGTCGCCATCTTGGAAGCAGAAAATCATGGAACAGCATCCACCGCCAATTTGACAGTTAGAAAAGAGAATTGAGGCAGAAGTGGCAGAGAGAGACTAGTGACAGGATGTTTATGCTCAGGCGCAAGTAAAACTCCTCTTAATGGATGATTTGCTGTAACTGAAAACAGGCAAGGCATTGCAAGAAGCCCTCCGTATTTGAGATTAAGGCTGGGTGAATTGCCATTTATAACGACAGTCCTGCTAATGGCTATCTAAAATCAGACGTCTCAAGGAGTAAGTAATTAGGAACACATTAATTTCTATTTGTTTACCCTAGAAAATATCATTCTATCCTTATGAGTTTACTGAAGAATTAAATGAGATAAATAATGGATAACAAACTCTTTCTTTCGCTCTATGCCCTCTCTAAACACCTCTCATGAAAAAAGGTCCAAATATTAAGGTCTCCTACTGCTCTCACAAAATTTAAATGTGTTCTTATCTTGATCCTCTAGAGAACGACATCTCCAAATCCACTTGTAGCGCCTTCTTATCACTGTATGAAGAGGTAAGGTAGTTGAGTGTTCAGCTTTGTCGTGTATTCTTAATTAAATTTCGTTACAATTAGCTTATTCAGATGGAGAGCCAAGCATTTTAAGCAGTATAGGGTCAGTTTTTCAAGTGATTAACATTTAGCTCATTCTTACTATTAACAGCCCAATGTAATAATTGCTCTACTGATTAAGCCAACTTCAAATTGTCCATCATCTTCACAATTTTAAAGGGAAGATTTTGGCTAAAATATAAGGAGGCCAAAACTACTCAACCAGTCTTCGCTAGAACAATTTCTTCGCCCTGTCTGACCTTATTAATTGGCATAAATTTTGAAAGCGCAGAAAACTGGAGAACTTGGGTACCACAAACTTCAGGTGTCTACTTGGTGCTGGTCATTGCCTGTCCAGTGGGATTTTGTTTTATTGGATAAAAGGAATGCTTGCCTCTCTTTAAGTGCTTGGGGCTAGGGATCCACTAACCTGCAAGATGAATGAAGTCATCAAGACCACCTCCCAGAAAGCCACAGATGCCTCTTTTGGTGGATACTACTTAAGTATCTGCACTCCTACAAGATGTATTCATTTAAAGACCTGAGAAGGCAAAATTTTTCCTCAAAGAAAAGAAGGCGGGCTAAATATGGGATGAAGGTACTTTATCCCAACGGCATCGATTCCTTCCAACTATTCAAGCGTCCCCGTAGGTGTGATTCCTGTCGATTTCTCTGTGCTACTTCTTTCACAGTTTGCCAGTGCCATCCCGTATCCATCCATCTATTCTCTATTCATTAATCCACTTATCTACCCATATGTGTTTCATTCTGGGGATGGAGACTTGTGCTTTAACTGAATTGTAAGCAGATTTTAGCACATATTTATAAAACAATATCTCAGTAGACCACACTGCCAATTGGATTTAAAATAAAAGATTTTTCTGTTATGAGCCATTTGAAGACCCTAAAATGCCAAGTTGGCTTTGGAGGAATAAAGGTGACTAATCTTTAGATGACAGGAACCAAATCTTACAGGAGAAGAGATTCCATCTACTAGCGTTAGAATTGCAGTATCCAGTTTTTCCCTTCTCTTGTACTTTTTATGTAAGATTGGCAACTTATCTCCTCATTACTTAAAATTATTTGCATAAAATATTCTTCCTTGTCGTGGATCTATAAACCACTAGGAGGAGAAGGTGAGAGGAAAGAGGAAGACACACTGGAATGAAGACAGTTAGACCCATTGATGTGAGAATTACTTATTTGACCTAAGAACTATCCAATTCGCCGGTCGCGCATGAGTTGAATTTCATGCTAAGTGTCTGGTCAGAAACTTTTCTTGGCTGACTCTAGTTGTTCAAGTTTAACATAAAAGTTAACGCTAGGCTTTAATTAATCTACCTAATCCTATAGCTTATAGGTGCGAACGAGTAAGATGGCATTAAGTCCGTGCGTGAAGCGAGGCAGATTTAAGTTGATCATGACCTAACCTCATTATAGAAAACACTTGTTAAATGCCTTTGCTGCTGTAAGAGGCCATGGGCTGCCAACAAGCGGTAGCGTTCTCGTTCTGATGATGCTGTAGTATGGAAAATGGTCACGAGTCGTAACCAGCCTTCGAAAAGAGAAAGAGACCATTCAATTTTCCTTATTTAACCGCCATAGATCTTACCCTCCTCTTTGCAATCAGATTAACAGAAAGGTCCTTGTGACTACCAAGAAGGTAAACGATGCCAGTATTTGTGGAACTGTATTATGCTATTTGGGCGTTGGAGAGCCTGTCGATCCCTATCCACATGCCGATAGCCAAGCTGATTAGACAGTTGAGAAATCATATAATCGGGTGAGGTAGGTGGGGGGAGGGGTTGTAATTGTAACCCACGAACATCTCAATTCCCTGGGTATGAAAAGAAATCTGGCGCTACCACCTAAGTTCACTCGTTAATCACTGATTGACCTCTCGGTCTTTTATTGTTTGTCCATCCCAACAACGTAGAAAAGTTGTGTTCCAACACCGACTAGATGGTTGCCGCTTGCCCTTTGAAGCGTCCGAATCTCCTGCTCGTTTGGCTTGCCAACATCTTGTTGAAATCTGACCTTTATTTAATGCCTTTATTTGCCGAGAAATCGTAGTACAAAACGCATTGGTAAACCAAAGACCCTTATTTATGAGGATCAGTGGCCTACATTTCCTGGGATCATTATTAAATCCCAAAGACAATGAGACTAACCTTTCAATCTACCGTAAGGTGGATACAGAGGATTGTGGAAGTCAGCAACTGACTTTAGGTCCCATGAAGCGTGTCGAACGAGAGGCCACCTCAGACCTGATGGACCTCTTCACGGACATGCATAAGTTACTCATAACCAGATGAGCAGCCCACGCATTGGGTAAGTGGAAGCAGCAGTATTTGCCTACAAAGACTCTGGACAGGATCGCACTGCAGGGGAAGAGCAGAATCCCAGAAAGGGAGAAGCGGGAACATCTACAGTGTTTGAAAATCCCATCATTATGCTCCCATCAATGCATGATCTATTTTTGCTATCAATTGCCTTGATGATTAGCGATTCACAAAATGCAGAGGTCTTGCTTATTATAAGATGTAGTATCACCATGGTGCTGTCTATTTTAACGTCTGAGTAAGACGAACGCACCTGTATATGCAACTAATTAATGATTGCTTGTCCTGATAATATAGAAGACGGGAAATAGCATTGCTGCAGGATGCAAAAATATACAGATTTGGACGTCACCGCTACTAAGAAGGCATGAAAATCATCACTCCCGATAGACTGTCAGGTTCCCAACTCAGTGCTCACCCAAACAAAGTAGTGGGTGTCATTACATCCCCACCGCCATCACCACCAACATGTAATGCGTGACCAGTTTGCTTTTTCTTTTTTTCCTTTTATTTACATGTTGTACAAAGCTGTAGAGAAATGCAAGACTTGAAAAAATACCCCAACCCCATAAAATCGCCTGTAGTGGACTTGCAAAGAAGTGTTCCAGCACATTCTTTTAACAGAGGATAGGTTCTCTTAAATAGGTTGGGGACCAGCTTTCAATCGCCACGTAGAGCGCAACTGAGTGGCTGTCGAGAGATCGAGTTGGGCGAACCTAAGCTTTCCCAGTTCTACTCTTTCTCCTTCCCTGTTCATGTAAGGCATAAGGCCTTCCGTGGTAAAGTCGTGACTACTGTGACCGTCAGGGAGTCCAGTCGAGAATGATTAAATTGCTTGTCAACGAAGAAGGGCTTCATCGAAGCGATAATTAGCACATTAGGCAAAGAGGGAGAGACAGTGTCCACTGATCGAAATGCATCTCATGAGGTCTGAGAAAAAATCGATCCTATTCCAACCATCTTCCATCTCACCAGGATCCACAGGTCCAAAATGTACTGGCCACTTTGCGTTAATCGCCAAGATAACGTGTAGGAATCGTGCAAGGAGGGAAATCGCAAAGGAAAAGAAGGAAGCAATTTTGGGAACAGCCTCCTACAGTAAGGACATTTAACAAAATCATTTTAACCTGATTTAGAGATTAAAGATTTTCCCTTCATTGGAAGATTGCCTCCGCATTTTACCAGCAGAGGTTGTGACTTAATTTGCATTCTCGTGCCTCTTGGGGTGTTGAAGTCTCCTGTAGACATAGATAAAACTCGAATCGGTAGGTTTTAGGTTTTTATTTATTTGTTTTATTTGTTTCAACAAAGTTCAAAAGCAAAATGCAAAGAGGCACAGTTTTACGCCATTATTGGACAAAGCGTTGCTTTTCTTGGCGATACTTCTTCCTGGAATTAAGCCGTCAGGCAGTGCATATGAGTAAGTAAGTGCACCAGAAGAGTATAATCCTCAGATAGATTGAGCCTTCTTGTTTCTCCCACCTGAACCGTTCGTGGTATTGCACCGAGTGACCCTTATCTTGTGCTTGCTTGGTTAAGTTGAGGCCTTGAAGAATTTTGCCCTGGTTAAATTTAAAGATCAAAGACAGCTGTCTCACCGACTGCAAACTCTGAAAATTCATTTTGTTAAGGAATGATTAATTACTTTAGCCAGTCAGTGATGTGAAAGAGACATAGCAGGAGGAGGAGGTAAGCGAAAGAGAGGCTGAAGTCGGAGTTGGTATTCTCCCATCAAGGCTTTTCGCTTCCGCATGGACCTGCACGTAACACACCGAACAACCCTTATTACTACAAGATAATCTGCATGTATTCTTGACACTAAGTCAACTCCAATGCAGCGCGTCATGTGATGACACAAAGAAGCAGTAAAAATGAGACTGTGTCCATCTCACCGACGTCAATTTTATGCATTCATCGTCTCCATTTGCTCTAATCATTCACTCGCCAGAAAGTAAACGAAAAGGCAATTTCTGTGCCCTACCTGCGCGAATGTTAACATGAACCTTTGCCTACTAACGTCACACATATGGGACGGGTGTATTGTATCAGTACATGATAAGTGTGGATTCACAAAGTTGCAATGCAGCCGCAAATTATTTGACCATCAAAGGAGAAAAAATGTGGGAATCACCCGCTGGGTCTCGTGACTTGGTGTGTAGCCCGTCAGTTGTGCAGCTCGTTGGTAGACTTTCTTGCTGAGAGCCAGCCATAAATGTCACACTTTTCGCAAGTGCATCTGACAGGAAGGTGATTGCACAAAAATTGTCCCAATTATGGGGTTCTACCGTTAATTTTTCTTTTCTTTGTAGAGAAAATTACTACCTTCTGGAATTTTTGAGCCTTTAAGAAGTAGTGAGGCATGTAATTACCTAGACATCTAAAAAGGGAACAGCTACCACTCTGCCAATGAGTAATTCAAATTGTTTGTGTATGTTACAAAATATGACGCACCGCATTCATGTTTATATGTGGTGAGAGAGCAGATGAAATAGGTCCATGATAGGCAGAGCGCTACGGGTACCTGTCCGGTAGAAGTGGGGGGAGGTGACCGAGAAGGAGGCAGTGACAAACTCTGATCACTCCTCTCCCCACACAAAACTCGGGTTAGCTGTAGACCAGCAGAATGTTAGATGTTTTCCTCAAAAGGTCTTCTCGATCCAAAGCAATGAAACCAGAGGAATTGGAGGGAGGGACATTGGTAAAATGGTCACTTTCAAGCACTCCAAAGAAACGTGCCTATCAAGAAATCGCCGGCTGAAAAAACTTTTGAACTTGCTGCTTTTTTGTTTTGGAAGGCGCCTAGAAATACAAAATAAAATAATATCGTCTTGGCAACCCAAAGTTTCGTGCGGTCTCCAGGTGGATTATTGAAACTAACTGGACATGGTCACGGTCATCCGTGGAATTGCATCAGTTCATCGATGAGCATGATATTAGTGGTTGCACTCTCTGCTCTCAGCCACCTAATTTTAACCTAGTACGTGGCATTTGAGCTTCAAGACTTCCGAAGGGGTGTATTACGTCGGAAGTGGAGTCTGGTGGCTGGGAAAACCAATTAGCATAGGCCATGAATGTTTTATCTCCATATAAGCACTCTCCAGTGGTGACTTGAGCCAGAGCCGTAGACAGACACCTGTTAATCAAGATGACAGAATGGCAGCAGTGCCATACAGAATCTGATGTTGAGAAGACCCCTATTTGAGTGCCTGAGTGATATCCTAAACCATGGTTACACACGTAGCTACGGTACGAGAATAGACCACTTAGTTGTCTTTCCACACTGCCCTTAGGACCAGAGCAACATATTAGCAATCTTCATTGACGGTAAGTCTCTGAATGGAAATTGTTGGTGCTCCAGGTCCACCTTCGGATACTACCCGAATTTCGAGTTCTGTAAGTGGCAGAGCTGTGGAAGGGGTTGATCTGTGGTCCTACTGCAAATTTCAGTGTCTACTACATTCCAAAGGTTCAGATTTACAAAAACTTGCGCGGAAGGAGCACCTTATTGATTACTTCTTTTTCACCCCGTCAAAATGCCCACAGCAACAATTAAATGGCTACTTGATTCGGGTGTTGGGGAAGAGGTCTGGTTTAAAAGCAAGAAAACCTGGCCCTAATCACTGCCTGTAGGATCAGTTGAGTGCCTTCCGCCTAAAGTATGGAAGCCTAAGGAAAGGAAGGGACAGTGCGGAAAAGAGTTCAAAGTCTCGTCCAAACTGCCATTGTCACAAATGTGTGACGAGTGTATTTTTATCAGTTTGAAGTACAGGGATGCAAACCATTCGACTTCGTAGGATGGCTTAGCTAACCCGCATAATACTTTTGACCAAGAAAGCACAATCGCCTGCTATGGTGATTGACATCCTTTCGTGGTTCTGACACCGAGGGTGTTCAATAATGCCAATGGCTTTGAAGCCCTTTTTGTAGTCTTTTATGGAATTAAAATGCAGCTGAAGTGGCAGTGCTGAAACGACCAGTCATGTGAAATTGGCCAAGAGGACCCAAAGTTATGTGCTCCATGCCAAGTTTTGTGGCTTAGGATGCTTCCTATTTTCCTTTTAAACTTGCATAGGCAAATTATGTGGATGTACAGCACGGCTTGATAATGCTACACTTATCACAATCTGGTGAATGTCGCCCGTCAAGTGTATGCGGCGCTATGACCTGTCTTCCATAGCAGTAGGTATGGCTTACTGACAAACCTAAGGATGAACCAATTGATAGTGCCAGCATATGTTTAATTAGTTGAGAAATCTTGCTGTGGAATTTCTGACCCGTCTTTCACTTCCATTTCAATCCATTATCACCACTTCGTCTCTTTCGCATCGGTGAGGACCACACTCCGTGATCCAATGTGCAGCTGAAAAGAAAGCAAATTTCTTCCGGAGGTACTTTACTTGGCAGTGTTTGAACAGCCATTGCTCAGCATTTGTCTCAGAATGCCCATGTATTCTTGGCCGCTAAGATCGAAAATTCCCATTGAATAGACCCTAAAACTTGAGCATTTTTAAGTTCTTTTCCTTTACATGAAGAGAGGAACGTCTAAAATATCTACCAGTGCTTTCTTAAGAGTAGACGCTTCTATAGTTGGACTTATTCCGCGGTGCAAATTTATCTCTTCCAGTGTACTTTTGGAGAGGGGAATTTTTCGGAAGGCACAAAGGGAACCTTTTCCAACAAAATTACTAAGCATAGTCGCAGTAATTAAGTAAGACAATTAATCTTTAATAGGATTTCGACCCCCCAAGTTGTTGAGAACCGCAGCACCAAAATCAAGAGCGGAGTTTCATGTGTAGGTTAGCAAGGTAGACAATCCATTGAACTTGACTCTTGCAAGGATGAATGATGGCGTAAAAAGAACACCATAGCACAAGATTAATGGCTCAGTAAATGAATGTTGACTATGAGCCACAAAATGAAACTCGTGAAAAGCAGTGTTATATCCAAATGATGATTCCACAAAGCATCGATGCTAAACGGTTGCAAACTCCCACATCCTTTCTGCTGTGAACCCTCCTATCTTCACTCAGGTGTGTTAGAAGGGGAGCTGTCCCTAAGGAATGGGGCAACTTTAATCATAATCTTGAAGTTGGGGCCATTACAGAATGTATTACCAATGAAACTGTGACTCGTATACAATCATTGTCATGAAGGTCAAAAGTGAGCAAAATTTGACGACAGTAATGAGGAGATAGGCAAGTTACTCAGAGGTGAAAGCGTTACATCAGAGACCTGGTCACCCGAAATATCTACGCATAACCACGGACAGGAAGAAAGTGTTTCTTTTGCAAGCAAACACAATGAACTGTATCACGACGGAAGGAGCAAACATACCGACTTGCACCTCACCTTCATCCTCTCTTTTCGCATTCCCCAAATTCAGTGCAAGAAGGTTCTCGTAGCCATTTGCTTGTTTTCAATAAAGCCGAGAGAATTGATTTGGTCAACTATTAAATACTAACTCATTAATATTTTCCTTCAAAAAACTTATAATCATTTTAAAAAGCAAACACTGAAGAAAATAAATTTTTATCTTTTACTTACCTACTCCATCATAGCCGGTAAATTCTCTAGGTTTATCAACTGAAGAAGGGCCACTCAAATCCGTATTAAATAAGAGAAAGTTATTAAAATAAAGCTTCTGATGGATTCACAATTCCCTTCAAGCGCTCTCGACTACACGTACTTTTTAAACCCATCCCTGCTGTCGCAAGAATCCAGTTATAAAGAATAATCTAACACAAGGGGATTTAAATCACCCTCACTGACTTGATACATGTACTTCCCTTCACCTTCGGAAAATAGCAACCTCAATTTAAATTGTGGCTCCTCCTATTTACCACATAAAGAGGGAGGGTTAGCCAATTTCGTTCATAAGTCATCATTATAATTATCCCATTAAGATGGGCGGATAAATGTGCAATTTGCCGGAAGGCCAGCTCTATCTGACCATCAGCACATGGCTTATTTGTAATGTTACAGATCAAAAAGAATAATAGCTTTACTATATTAAGCAAAAGTCAAGGTGATTCAAATTAGTCACAATTTAAATTCAAGAATATATTCAGAAGATTAGTGTGGTCATTCATTCTCGGAAATGATCTCCTTCAGCCGCCCATTCTGACCTCATTATTTAGCCCAACTTTTGGAAGTACACTAAATGAGTGATTGTGGATATTATACCTCTTAATTGGCTAATCCGCCCAAACACCCTGAATGGGCTGTTGGTGCGTCATATCGGTGGTGTGTGATTCTTGCCACCTCAGGAGGCTTGCATCATCAGCAGAAGGGAATGCTTGTCCTGTATTCCATGCCTGGTTCAGTCTTTCGCTGCTGTGGGTGATGGACGATGTCATCAGGGCTATCACCTAGATAGAGGTTAATGCTTTTTAATTGGATTTTATTCCAAATTTATCTCAAGGTAAGGGAAAGCATGGCCTGAATCTGGGAATTCTTGTGCTAAAAATGCTTTAAAATGGGGTGCAGCATAACATCGAAAAGAGGATATTTGATGAATACATTGGGGTTTTCTTCCGATTCCTGTCTTTCACTATCTCTCACCCCGTCCAAGCGCCCATTAGACGGTGAGATGGAGCCAAAATCAAGGACTCGGTCTCAGTGAAGAGGGGCCACAGGGCTTTAACGCTTTTAGTTTTGGTACATATTGCAAAGTGCTTCGGTCGAATAGATACTGAAATCAAATGAATAAGTTCAAGTGTTCAGTTTGCCAGCAAGCCTTGAATGAGGAGTTATTGTGCCAAATCTCTATGAATTGCTGCCTCTAAAGTGAACTTATATTTTGACTAAGGTGGACAGTGGATTTAATGATGCAGCAGCATTTTTGGGCCTTTCCCAGATCGCAATAAACTGTGACGGCATGGCAGAGTACATGCTACCAACGCGTAAAAAGGCGGACAGGCTTTCTAGTATGCTCCGAAAATTGCGTTGCCCGACGGAAGTGCAACCTACCAAAAATGAAGTGCCACGTAGTCCACCACGTAATTGAATCATTCATCAAGTCACCATGTAGTTTATCGCCTCTCTTCTTTTTGGATATCCTCTTGCGTCGTCACCGGCAGTGATCCTAGGGGTATGCCAGTATCCAGCCAGATTTGGCGCCTGTTGGTATTTGTTTCACAATCCAGCGGTGACTTCTTACAACTTTTGAAATCGGGTGGAATTATGCAATGCTTAAAAATGATCCTGCTTTTCCTAAAAAACCAACAAATTTTGGAAAGAGAGAAGCTTTAGGAAGTACTTTACTGCAGGTCAATTGACCGATGTAAACGTGAAAGCTGATTTTCCGTTTTGATTATCTTGTAGATAGGTGCAACATTTATTTGGGATATGTTACCTCAATAAGCTACACTTCTAAATAAAAGGTTGCGCCTTCCATCAAATGTCTTTGGAACCTTTAATCCGCCGAGTTGACCTTGCAGGCGCCAGGAAAGACGACCTCTCGACAAAAAATTTGATGAGCATTGGGGCACGGGTCACTTCTACCCGTGTTAACTTTACAATATCACTCTTTCTCATTCAAGAAATCAAGCACCAGACCAGGCTCAAATCTAGCTTGAGCTTCACTATTTTCTTTCGAATTGCATACAATTGTCCCCCTATGACTTGGAATTGCTTGCACAGAATGTATTTTTCTTTCGCAGATCTATTAATCAAAAGGCGGAACGGTGGGAGGAGGGGAAGGCGAAAGGCACAGTGGGATGTAGTCGGTTAAACCCACTGATGTGGTTAACAAGTTGGGTACGGTGGGTGTCTTGAATAACTCATTCGATCACCGAGGGCACTGCCCTAGTCATCACACGCGCATTGTTTAAACTCCATTTAGGCACCTGCCTGAAAAATTCTTTGAGTTCTGTGAGCACCCAGCATCAGTCTTCGGACGGTTCATCGATGTCATCAAGGATAATACACAAAATTTGGATCGCATTAATTTTAATTTAGCAAATCACGACACCTTTGTTTAAAATAAACAAACCTGTTAAATGCATTCGGTGCTTCGGGAGACCATCTACCGCTACCAGGCGGTGGCATTTTTACGTTCTGACGAGGCCGAGATACAGGAACGGCCACAAGTGGGTGCGGAACCGGACTTTAAAATGAGAGGGACGCTACGTAGTAATTAAATTTCCTTCTGAGCTGTTGTAGATCCTATTCCAATCTTGACAATGGGATTGATAGGAAGGCTCTTTCAAGTATCAATGCAGTCAGGTCTTTTGTCAAACTTAGGAGAGCCTTAAGACATACCTGCACAAGAGCTTATTTAGTGAATATATCTTTTCCATCGCCTTGATCGTTTTTCAGATTGTCACAACACATTCCGCTCTTTATCATTCTCCACGGAATTTTTTTTTCTTTTTCTGTCTAATAACAGCAAGAGAGGGAATGGAGATTAGTTGTGGATGCTGTGTATGGGGGTGTTGTGACCTTGTCCAATTATGTCTTCCAACAGATATAAAAGTACGCAATGGGAGGCCATTACCTCATGTCCACGTAAAATGTGGTCCCTTTCCCACTAAAAAAAGCGAATTTGTCTTTGAAGTGGTAAACGCAGAAGTTGCTTGGTGCAGTGCCACTCAGTTGAAAGTGAAGTAGAGCGTGTATTCCCCTCTCATACTTCTGGCTTTTAAACAAATTTCCCATCTTTTCATTTCACTTCTAGGTTAGCCTCCTTGGGACAAGAAGAGTAGGCAAGGGACGAAACCGCAACTTCGAGCATTACTCTGCGGTGTCATTGTGTGTCACGGTTTTAAAGATGATCCACTTTCATTTCGCCCTCCTCCTTCTCCTCCTTAGGAGTTGAAGATGTTCGCTCCATCGCGTCGATGGCGTTGGGAGGTCATCCCTCACCGAAGGGGTGTGTTCTAGCACCACAGATTACAGAGGTGCTTTGAGCATCCAAACATTTGAAATGTGCACTCTCAGAGTGCCCCCCGACAGTTCAGATGAATTTTCTGGTTCCATTGCTAATTGCACCGGAATCGAATTGCCTGCATTCCTTTTCGCATTTCCCTTGAATATCCTCCCAGTATCCAGTCTAGCTTTTGTGGTTAACCTTGCTTGTGTTAAATAATTAGAATTAGTTTTAAACTCCTCCTTTGTAACTGGCGTGGTACATGGGGCTCCTGGGTGATCTCAATGGGCAAGTTAAAAGAAACTTCCAGGCGCCTAAAAGCAATCTCTTTCTTAATGTTGTCAGTTCTCAGGACAGGCTAATAACTGCCTCACTCCTGCATCATGTTTAAATAGAACATTCTATCATTTTAATTCATAAAATAAATTAATTCCTTGAGCAACTTATAGCAGGTAATAAATGCCAGTAACAGATTTGATATTACCATATCTCTCTTTAACAACTACATGCTTATTTTTTCACTTTGAGAGGGATAATTGGTAGCCCATTCACAATTTTATGGCCAAGTGATGGTATGATGGAAATTTGTTTTAATGTGTGAAGGATCCCACAACAAAGAATTTTCAAATTCTTCTTACGGGTGGAACGGCCACTGCCTACCTTGAGGGCGGAGACTTCTTCGGAGTTGACACGCTGTAAAGGAGTGGCAATTTATGCGTCGCAAAATTGTGTCTCGACAGAAATCATGACAGAGATGGAAGAAACACACGACATTTAGGTTGTTATAACAAAGCACCATAGTCCATTTGTCCTCTTTTATGTCCCTAGAGAGAAATGTGGAGGAAATAAGCTGGATAGGCTGCCATGTAAGGCAGCAAACTGTTGCGAAGCAAGGGAAGGAATGTGACAACCTGCCTTAAAATTTGATTGCCAGACTGCATGAGTGCTTGAAGAAGGCATTAAAGCAGATCGAGTGTCTCGCTATTAGCCGGTGCTGCCAAGGCCAAACCCATCACCTATCAGGCCGGCTTCTCCCATTCTCCTGTAACCCTTAAAGCAGGAGAACCATTGTGTCGCCCAATAATATTTCGGTACTTTTGTTGTTAGTATCTTCTTTTATGAAAAACGGTTGTCGCTTTCCGTCATCTAGCGTAATTTTGCGAGGAGGGTATTAATGCAAACGCCTTTAAAGTCCACTTTGCTGGATTGATTGATTCGAGGGTAAAGGCGGAGTGATAGTCGTCTATGGAGGGTAGACACGAGATGTCTATCATTTACCTCAAAGATTTATTTGTAGATTGCAAGAATGTATCAAGAAGACATTAAGGTGGGTAAAGTGCTTCCACCACTTTTATTGTCGCGTTCTCAACTAGCTGTCCATCTGTCGCTGCAAAGGTCAATCTTATCAGCTAAAAAGGCCAACTTCTTCTCTTTTTCTACAAACTTTTAAAGCAAGAGCACTTTTTCCTTTTTACTTTTTTTGTATTGTTGCTCACAAAACTTTTTTGTATAAAAAAATGAATGCTATATTTCATTAGTTGGCGTGTATGAACGAGGGGACTGTTAACACGAACCCTTTAAATGTGTTCTTCACTCTACTGAAATGATAGATTAGAGGGTTGAGATGTACTAAAACTGAGGAATGTGACTCAAGAACTTCTGCAGTAAGAGGCAAAATATGCCTTAGGGTATCATGGATGCGGAAGCTGAGCATCAAGTCCGTTGTGAGGCGTCTGGTGAATACGCTGTGGCAAGGCAGCGTGACAGTCAGTAAACGTGTGAACTATTTGTTACGAGCAGAGTGTTTAGTCACTAATGGTGGAAAAGACTTGAGGAGGAGCATCCAAACTCGATCAAGTTGAATCTCTTTATTAATTTTATTGGCGAAAAGAGGTAATGAAAGAAATGGCTAGTACACCTGTCAATAAACGTGGGGAAACTATTGCGTAAAACAGGTCATTTGGCTTCGCTTGTACCAACACATGAAGATGGATTCGAAGAATTACCAAGAATTAGATGTTGCCTGCTTCCCCTACACACATCTTGGAAATGTAACGTTGCTGGGTTCAGTGCGTGCTGACGAAATGGCTGGAAGGCCATTGAGCAGCATCAAAGAAGGATTACTATCCCATTTTTAAGCAGATCACCATATATTTTCCTCCATCAGTCATGTCAGCCTTCGTTGTTTACAACGGTATGACGTCAGTGCTGCGAAAGTACTTGTTGGTGGCTCTCTCTCCCTTTGCCAATGAAGGGAACTTCACGATAACCATTTTTACGGTAGGATGAATCTAAAAATCTACCTTCGCCTATGAGTGGACGTCCCTTTTTCTTAGACTGTTTCAAGTCCAATCATAAGTGCAAGACGGTCGCTGCTGACGGCGCAATGACCCTTTTGCACCATCAAATAGGGCTCGAGAGTGAGGTAGTTAGAAGCAATAAAAGCTTTTAATCAAAAGGAGCAGAGGGTCAACTTCTACTGGTAAGCCGTTATGTCCAAACGGCCAAGAAGTAAGTGGCCATTGAGCCAAACATTACATGAGCAGTGGGTCACGACTCAACCCGGACCACGGTCTCTTGTATCTGCATTTATGGGTACGATTTAATTCCTCCGAATTGCGTGCTTTTATCAAAATACTGCTTAGGATTTAGGATTAGCACTGGAAGCAAACCTTTTCCAGCTACCGTCCATTGTGTAAATACTGTAGCATAAAATGTATCGGGGCAGTTCTCCAGTTGTGCAACCATCAGCAAAGCATGCCTCATCCATTCTGCAGCCAAGATTAATCCTTTCTCCATTTCTGACCCATAGTAAGTGCTAAAACACGGATAAGCTCCTTTGAGAGGGGTCTTTGGAGAAATTCTCCAAAAGAGAGCAATTGATTAGTCAAAAACCCCTTGTTGTAATCGCAGCCATCTACCATCCTCTGACATCCTCAGAAAGACCTTGAACATCGCAATACTCGGTGAGTTCAAGAAAAGGAGCCAATTTTGCAATCATTATACTTTGTCCCCGAAGCAACTGCAAGAGGTTAGTTGGATCTTTGGAGACGTCACTAAATGCAGTAGTCAATGGCAAGTATATTCATTGACAAGCCAATATTATCCTAATGGCAAGCTGTCTGTAGGCCACCCAGAGGCAGCTAGCCCAATGGAAGTACTGTCTCTCACAAGATGACAGGCAGGCAGGTGAGTAAGTATGCCGCTAAACGACTAGACAACCGTCTTTCATCAGAGCATCTTGTCACTCACGACAACCTCGAGGAAGAGAATAGGCGAGTGACTACTCTGCAGAATTAGTCATTGTCTCTCTCAGCTAAAGTCGCGACTGAAGTTTAGCGAGTCATTAGGGCAGTTCAAAGTATCTAATTTCTTTTTCTTTCTCGTACTACTTACAAAGTCCTATCCGCCCCACTCTGTCCCTTGCGCATGGGCGATGGTCGGACATGGCAAACTATACTTTGGTAGAATAAGGGGCAAATTATATTCAAGTATGATGTGCTTGACAGAGTTTATTTAGTCCTAAACAACCGCCAGTATGACCTAATCCTTAGTTATTTACATCGGGTTTTCCCATAAAATAAAACACGGAAAGGGCTCACCTAGCCAAGTTGGTCTTCCTCCCCATAAAATGAAAAGTAGATGCCTCTGTAGGTAGGCTTCTTTCACAATGCAACTTTTCCTCCTTTATTATGCTTGTAATGAGCGAAAAAGCCTAAAAATACAAGAACGAATTCCCCATAGCAAAAGAGTCGTGATAGGTCGTAAATAGTGGCTGTAGACTAAAAAGCTTCCCCTTTTTCTTTGTGTTTAAATAAAATGAGCATTATCAATCTACTACTCATAACTTTTTAGTTCGATATTAAATCTAAAGGCTTTTATGGTTCTAACTCCCAAAGCAAGAAGAGAATGAAATGTGCGTGTTAGGTAAGGAAGGCAATTCACTGAACCTTATCACCCACCAAGACAAATAATGGAGTTAGCTGAACACTGTTACGCAAGATTGATGGGTTGACTCATAAATCCTGCCCTTAAGACAGTAGATGAAACTTGCACAAAGTTTGCCTTTCAAACTTATTTGTTCCGTGAAGGAAAGGAAAGTGATGATGAGGTTATTGAGGTTAGCTTCATTTGCTGACTTGGCGAGTTCGGTAGCATCACTTGGGCATGCAGTATAGAGCCTAGAGGGTTATTCGCTAGCCTAGCAGTACAACTTATATTTGGTGCTCTCTTATGCATTCCTTCTATTCTTAACCCTTCCAGCTTAGCTCAAATGTGTTAGGCGGAGAACAGCTTTGAGAAAGGTGGTTAACTAGATTATAAAGTTGGAGACAACGCGAGGTAGAAAGCATGACTGACATAAGGGTCAAATTTAGCAGAAATGACGTCATTGATGATGAGACAGGCAACCTGTTAATGGTCAATGCCTTACGGTTGAGTACTAACCATAAACAGCCCTGTCCTCAAAACAAATGGGCAGGAATACCAAGCAGTAGGAAGAATGTGTTCCCTTATAAGCAAATATAACGATTGCCTTGTTAACCTTATGCACAACCTCTCTTACTCATTCTGTTGCTTTACTGCTCTTCAAGTGATGACCACCGATTTGATAGCAGGGAATCACGTAATCACACTCGCCATCAGTTTGACTGCTAAGAAAAAGAAGTGAGGTGGAAGCGGAAGAGTGGCCAGTCACAGGCTCTGCACTCCTGTAAGCGTGGGAAGCCGCTCAAATGCACAATTGGGTGTAACCCTGTGCCCCTGTAGTTAAACAACAGGTGGGAGATGGAAGAAGAACTGAATGAATTTTTTTGCTCGCATCTTACTCTCGACTACCTATTTTGTCGATTACAAGGACATCCTGGTTCAAAGCAATTTTAAAATATCAAAATTGGGCATATCCTAAAACGTCTAGAAGGTTTCGTACCAGTATTTAGGTGCTACACAGTTTTTTGTGTTATTTTTTACCACATTTCTAGCCAAAACCCTCACAAATCAACTCAGATGTGGCCGAAAGAGGGTTGGCTCAGAAAATACACTTGAAAAGGTCATAAAATGAGAGAGGAAGTGGTCGTAGATTATACTGGGCCACAAAAATACTCCAATTGTTGTGGAGTTCAAACTTTAGAAAACTTTGAGGTCAGTGCTGATGAGTTCGGCAACTTGATGGCGGTCAAGTCCGTACGGCTACGATTTAACTACCCGAGTCAACTGCACATATTTCTAGGTGGTGTCTTCTCTGCCTCTGAATGGAAGACAGGACTAGTAGCCCTTCTCATAAAAGATAATCAGATGGTTTGCGCTATTCTATTGTGACAGAGGGGTTGGAGGT
This sequence comes from Taenia asiatica, assembly GCA_001693035.2. Classification (NCBI taxonomy): domain Eukaryota; kingdom Metazoa; phylum Platyhelminthes; class Cestoda; order Cyclophyllidea; family Taeniidae; genus Taenia; species Taenia asiatica. Next base: position 77,438 of record LWMJ02000247.1, read on the forward strand.
GGATAATTATTCTCCATGTGATGATCGCTATTTTGGCAATCGATGCATATGATTAGTGGTAGACTGTGTAGATTCAGGGTTAAAAGTGATTCGTCTAAACGTATAATTCGCAATGGTTTTGAATCCTTGTAACTGAAAAGCACGTAATGCACAGTAGGATACTGGTATACACCCAAATGAAGTTTAACTCACCTAGTATGAGGTATTCACTTGGTTCATCACACAGTTTACCATCTCCACTCCCACAGTTATCACTCACTCATACATGAAGGACTTCCACACAGCACACTACAACGTATTTGCCGCTTCGGAAAGAATTCGTGAAATGGCATCTCCAGCCATTGAAGGAATTTGATCCCACCATCACTGGATATCTTGGCCGTTTAAGTGTGCCCGCAGTTTCATCTTGTTTTTGGATTGAGGAAGGGCGAAATCCACAGGTTTTGTGCCGCTCGGGACCGGAGAATACAGTACAACGAGGTCATCGCGTATGCCGATCTTCAGAAGTGGAAGAGTTGGCCTGAAGGCAAGGCCATTTAATTAAACGGCACGATTTAGGTTAATGACTCCAGGCTAGATTTTCCACGTTGATCTCTTGATACCACCATGCTCACATTTTAGTGCAGTCCATTCATTTATTGATGATTAGATCCATTTCATGCCGCATTGCTCAAACCTTTAATCCCTTTATCATTCCAGCAATCCATCCACTTATCCACCCGTCTTTTTAACTGGCGAAGGTATCTCTTGTTCATGGAGTTAGCATCATCCAAGAGCCACTGTAGATAGCTCTAAAATGCTCTACCAAATCTGCACTTTATGCAGAACGCATGTCAAATTTGAGAATAATTTTATGTTTATTTGTTAAAAACCACAATTGCCGTCGCTGTGGCAAATGCCCCTCTCCTGTAGCAATGAGGTTTGGCAATGAACTACTGAAATCAGAGGTGGTAATTAGCCTAATCAATGTAGAAGAACATATTGTGTTCTAGAACACAAGAGAGCCAGGAGACTACTAACATCGGCCGAAGTTTGTGTACAACCAGAACCGACCGAAGTACTGTCTAGTTTAATCCACAGGTAAAAAACTTCAACCACTCAAAGCTACTTTAACCCACTGTGCACTTAGAATTGTTTGGAGATAGTATCGCCTACAAATAAGTATGTCTCAAGCAAACCAGCCTTTCATTTTAAGGGTATAAAGGCAGGAAGAAGAAGTGTGCTATTAATGTGCCTCTGTTCGTCCTCCAGAAATAAGGATTTTCAAACCGGGTCATAACGCTCCTTTTTGCTGTACGAACAGGGACGAGAGCCAAGAGTTCATAATTTATTATGCATGAGTAGGCTCCCATTTAGGTGGGAAGATAAGCATTTCGTGGAAGTCAACCTAAATTTTTCGCAAAACACAGGCACGGTTATACCTAGTAATGTAAGCGGTTTAATTAATCATTGGGTTATCGTCCTTTTCAAGTGGATCAAGTTCGGTTTACTCTTCTACCACTTCTCTCCGACATGCTTGATGCACTTGTTGCACTTGTTGCACCACTGACGTTGAAATCAAACGCCTTCCCGCATGCAAGTTGACTTAATGGCTGATTTTGACGTTCCATGGGTAAATTTTGACACACCAACAAGGTTTTATTAAGCCACTGGGAAGATTGACCAAGGGAGAGGTGAGGTGGAGGGCTGCATGGTGGCTTAGGATGTTGTTGAACTGTGTGCTAAAGAACATAAGCAATTCATGCTGGGTGTGTTGCTTTTGCATTAGGAGACCTTAAAGCATGCCAGTATCCCGCTGGGTCTTCAGTCTGGTATTGGTACACGTTCTGCCATTGCAACTTCGGGGAACATTAGCATTATACGAAGCTGGAAATGGGACAATCTTGAGCATACGGAGTAGTTTCTTGAAATCGAAGGGAGAAATTTATGACAAAGGTGAAACTATTAGAGAAAACCAACACATACTTTACAAAGAACTTATGTATAATGATAATGAACTGTTTTGGTTGTTGAAGCAAGGTTTAAAAGGTTTTTATTTCCCATTCTACATGGGTATTTATTTGCAAAATTCATTTTTTTGCAAAACTGTTGAGCGAATGGCATCAAAAGGCCGCTCTGAGCGTGAGAGCTGATTTTCTGGAAAAATAAACAGCCAGAGGTCCCTTTTATCTACATTAGTTGCATCCTTACTTTTTACGAAATGGAAGCACTTTATCCATTAAGTAATTAAACTCATTTCCACAAAGCACACTTTCTTTTTAAAGGTAAAACAAAGTGAAAGGTGAGAACGAGAGTGGGAAGGGGCCATAGAATGTAGCAGGTCCGGTTTACACATTCATAAAAACTACCTGGGTGCATTAGATTTTAATAAATTATGTGCCTGACCAGGAACCTGCCAAAGTCGTTGCTTGCGCTTGGATTAAACCGCAGCCATGAGCCTGCTCAAATAAATTTCTTCAATGACTTTAGTTGTTCACATTTATTTCATGGCCAAACGTTAGTCTTTAATCTAGTTACCTTCTCATCCAACAGATTATAAGTGACAATGTGTAGGACTGTAAAAATTCTGAGTATGAAGCAATGCTGATTTAAGCAATTCATACTTTTTCCCGTAACTTAAATACACCACCACTAGGAGGTGATATTTTCCGTTGGATGAGGCCGAGGTATAGGAATGGCCATAAATAGAGTCGAAACAGGCTTTTCAAAGAGATGGGGCACCAAGCAGCGCTTGGTTCTCCCTTCTGAGCCACCACCGCCAGTCTAAACACGTATCAACATTAAAAAATAATGCTTGCAAAAGCTAAAAGATTAGAATTCATTCAAAATGTGTACGTCGAAATATTCCGCAAATTTGGAAAAAGGAGGTTGATGGATGATTTCTACCCTAAAAATTTTGTAGAGCCACAAAATGTTGTTAGAAAACTACTTGCGATCGCCGTTATAGGAAGATATACCCAAGTGTACATTTGTTTATTTACTTTCCCTTACTAGTAATTTAGCCTAAACAGAGTCATTTTATGCATTTGATGCGCATCATTCAAAGCACTCCTGTCGTTTATTTATTACTAGATAATTTAACAAGGGCAACCTACTCCTGATGGCTGCAATCACCCAAAAAAAGGGCAACTCGTCGCTTAGCAGCATCCTTTGGAAGTAGTGCTCTAAAAATTCTTGAGGTAGCTAGTCGTGTTAACTTGCTAAAATTATCTGGAACCTCTAATATGCATTTCCTTTCCAATGTATATCATTGAAACAAAACCACTTGTGTTAATTTATCGGTACGATTGACTTTGCGCTTAGAGAGCTGCGATCTCGTCCAATTTGAGATTAAGAATTTAGGTGGGTAGGTGGCGGAAAGCATGGCTTCATAGGGTGGATAATCCAATAGCAGGTGTATTATTTTCAGAGAGATCCCCTATTTGTAATCAGAATGGAGGCTTGTGTGCCATTATTGAAGTTGATACATGAGATCAGTGTGTTATGTACAACGCGAATGGTTATTGGACAGTTGGTTTCTACTTACAAGTCAAACTTAGTGAAAGCTGACCTACTTAATGGCACCCGTTGACCAGGTGGCTGACAGGCATATGAGGTGTGTGATGAGAAAAGGATTTGTATTCAAAAGCGTGGTGACCATTGGATCCACTGTCACACCACGCATCCGAGATACATCTTTAAAGGGTTGGCATTGCTTAGTTAGTGTGTAGTGTAATGTGCTTACAGCACACCGCCAAGAAATGATCACTTGCTGTAAGCAAAACACCAATTAACGCTTGCCAACTTCTCTTATCCGCTTCATGCATAGCGATACGACTCAGACGGGTGCCACATAGCAATCGGCTTAGCCCAGTTAGTCCCATCCCACTGTATGACCACATTTCCCCAAAGTGGAGTTGCACATTGTGTAAGAGATAGGAAAGAGAGCTACAGCACCGGTCCTATCGGCATCCCCCTTCCATGTATTCGCTTACAATGAGGCTTTACCATTTGATGGCCCTCCTACAGATTCTGGCTGATTTGATCGGATTCGAATGTGGCTGGTTTCGAATCGTCGTAAGTCACTGAATACCAGTGTCACGCGCATGTGACAAGTGTGCTTAATGGGTTTGTGGCAAGTGTGGACCCATCTGACAGTGCTGCTGCCAAAAATCAACATAAAAGAATGAGAGAAATGCACAGCGTCCATTGCGCCACCTAACTTGAAGCGATGTGCGTCAAATGTGAAGTCTGTTTGTCGACATTCTTGCCGAGACCTTACCACTATTTACTATCATCTCTTTCCCAGGGAGCGTCTGTCAAGTTCTGGCGCACGCTGAAATGCCAGATACAATGCGTATAAAGTAAAAATATTTCCTTAAAGATTGCCTAGATTTACTTCCCTTTTGTAATCGAATACATGGATTAATCCGTTAGCCTAATCTTCAGAAAAAATGGAATATTTTAGTGTTCAAAAATTTGTTAATGCCTGCGGCCTTCATATTTGTATCGTTCCCTTTTAAAAATACAATTATTTCCCATTTTAGACTTTCAGGAGATAGAGCGATACTTGAATGCCTAATCACTACCCGGAAGGAAATAATGCAATTATTACCTCTTCCAATGATTATTCCAAAATATTTTAATGTAGTTTGAAAGACAGCTTTAGACAATCTAGTCTCACTAGACTTATCAATGGAGGCATGATTTATTCCTTTGGGGAGAAGGGGGAGGGGCAAAGGTCGTGGAGGAGGCAGGTGTTGGTCTCCTCTGCCCCTTGCAAACCCCGGACCATTTTTGGCCCCGCACCATCAATAAAACCACAAGTCTTTCTCTAACCAATCTTCTCGAAACGAAACTGTTTATTTGAGGGCAGGAATGGTAGGAAATGCTTTTTTTAATGCGGCCATAATAAATAATTTGTGTCACAAAATTTCGGCTGTTGCTTATAGAAATCTTGCTAATAACTGTTTAACATCACAATTTTTATACCTTAAAAGCAGTCCACAGTCCAGCTTAAAATCACATTTCCTAGGCCACAAAAAACAGAAGTTGGCAAATGATGATGTTCTAAAATATCATCTGAATGAATTACTTGTCCAACGTTAACCTGCGAAAAAAGTCTGATATTCGCAAATTTGGTCCCGACTTGCTGACCTGACATAGGAAGTGATGAAATGGTACCTCACAGACTAACTCCACTGACTGCTTGCTCCACACTTTCAAGTCGGAAATTCGTCTCCAAAGCACGTTGTGCAGTGCAGGGAGCAGACAGGTATCCCTATACTGCGCTTTAGAATGGAAGGGATGTAGATACTGACTTATCTGGAATAATCGTTGAGGACAATTCTTGCAAATTATTACCCTCACCTTAGCACCGGACGGTTGGAAAGCAGATACGAATGGATCAGTTAGGCTGACCAACTTTCAGGGACAAAAGTGTCCTATGGGAGGCAGGTTACTTCTGTAACAGTACTGTCCAGGTAGTATGCGTTAGGAGTGTCCTGTCACCGTATCTGCAGTAGCCAGTGGTGGCGCGGATGGATTTGTCAGGCAAATATCCGTTGGTCAAAATGGCAGACTGGCAGCAGCGATGTTAGAGTTCACGGTGACATGCACACACTTAGAGTACAAGATTAGGTCGCTCAGTTACTTTACAAACTTGTCCTTACACCCGACGCAGTTTCTTAAGGCCAGCGCCTCATTGCCTCTAACTGTTTATCCATACGAAGTCGAAGAAGGCTCGATGAAAGGGTCCCACATAAAATGTTTACAATTCGGATTTTATAGCTAATTAATTGATCATCTTCCTCATTGTAAATACAAGCTGGTGCACCTGCGAGATGCAGTTGTCGGGGCTCCACGCTCACCTCTGGCATTCACCCAGTTGTCGAGTTCTGCGGTTTTAATAATAGATAACCTTCTACCATGGAGTTGCCTACGAAGGTAAGGCAAAATTACATAAAGCGTACCAAAATCTGACGCATAATTTGCGCAATCGCTTCCCTGGTAGATATCTGAGCAGCTCTAATGCAAAAAAGAACTGTGAAGTGGGTGGGAAGGGAACTCTACGAGGCTACTTAAAGTGGTACTCACTACGTCAATTCAAAGGTTAGGATCTTTTCGAATAAAGAAACAATTTAAACACCTTAATTGAAACGGCTCTTATGAATTTGTAATAGAGCTGAATGACTTTTTTAGACAGCCATGAATGCGCCCTGAATAAACACTTGGCATCCTTGACTGTGAAAGCCATCTTAGGAGTTCCTTTTGCATTTAAGCGCAAGGCTAAACAATTTTGAAATGTAAGAGTAGGTCATCGGAGTCATGCACTAGGCCAGATTAGGAAACTCAGAGTCAAACAATGTGGATTTGCAATGCAATTTGATGAAGTCTTAGTTACCATGAGGTGATGAAATCCACCCGTCACACACATGTGACGTCGGTAACCAGTATCCTGCGTAAATGTCTTAGCGTGAGTCCCCCTTACCTTGCTAGTTTTTGTTCCATCTAACAAACCATCTGGAAAAATAAGGGCATTGACAGTTGACATTTGAGGCCAGGAATGCAAAAACCTCCCTCTCTCCTTCTTATTGCTGTTACCTTGTCTGGGAGCTGATTTACTGATACAGCTAAGCGTTGATTAAATTGCGATAATAACAGGCGTATGGTGCGGAGGTAAAATGGCTTCGGTGTAAAAAATTCGGATTTATCGCCCGCCTCCCTTCCCTTTGCCTTCTTCCACTCTCTTCAATTCGTCACTTTATATTCGTAGTAGACGAGTGGAGTGCATAATCCTGCCGCAGAAAAAAAGGTAATTTTTTGGGTACAGTTTACTTTACTGAGTCTAATTAGACATCACTACATCCTCAGCTTGCAACACTAAGCATGCGTCAACGGGGTACAAACTTAGCCATTGGAATTAAACTTTTCGCCACAAAAAGAGCTTAACATTGCGCATTACTTTCAAAGTTTTAATCCACTCTTGCAGAAGAAAGAATAGTCCAAACTGCTTTCCAATGTCTGAGAATGGGGTAAAGAAATCGAGTCTCTCTATAGGTGGGATCTAATCACAGTGCAAATATTCCTCTATCATCATGCTTTTGAAAGGCGAAGAAGGCCAAGAACAAAAAGAAAACTTCCCTTGACCCAAAATAGGTAAAATTGCACACATTGAATTTTATTTAATTGCTTCTTTTGCTGGCAGACAATTAAGGAAAGCATTATCAAGCATTTGCCTATAAATCTTGCAGGAGTGGAGTTCAATGTGTACGTCCGAAAAGAAAGGAAATCTGTTGAACTTTGCCCTCCGTCTAGTTAAGCATTGGAGTAAAATTAACGCCATTAAGCAAAATTAAGCAAAGTGAATGAAAAATTTCATCCTTGAGGTAAAAGAAAGGTGGTGGTGTGATTTATGAGCTGGGTTTGCCATGCTGATATAGTGTAATCAGTAGGATCATGTGGGAACGTTACAAGGTTTAGAGAACTGTATGTCGGTACACTTATGCTACATGGTATTTCGTACTCATCTCTACCTCCTCTCTACGCTGATTTCACCTAGCTTAACTCAGGTGTAGTGGGAGGAGGGCTGATTCGGAAAAGGCACTTGACTTGGTCAAAAATTTGGAGAGGGTGCGATGCCACAGCGTGCTGTCCATGAAAACACTTCGATTGTTGTGGGAGTCAAATTTCAGCAAAAATTGTCATCAGTGATGAGTGGACGGGCAGCAAGCTGAAAGCGAAAGACTTACGGCTGAGATCCTATCACTTGAAACGCCTATACATAACCTTATCTGCTTTGAGGAGAAAGGCAGGATTAGAAGCAGTAGGAAGGAAGCCTCTCTACAAGAAAGCACAGGGTAGAGGTGTCGCATCGACTCCACCCTCCTTTCCGTATTCTCTTAAGCCATTATTCTGCAAATGATGATGGCTGCCATTTCGACAGCAGACAATGATGGGACAACATACTCTACCAATTTGACAATTGAGAAAGAGAAGTGAGGTAGAAGCAGTAAAGGGGGCTGGTGACAGGTTTTGTATGTTTGAGAGCTAATGAAACTCCCCTTAACGAATGATTTTCTGTGTCTTCTGTACCTGTAACTGGAAAACAGACAAGACATTATGTGAGGCTTTCTGTAGTATTCAATATTTTATGAATAAAGGAGAGTAAAATGTCTTTTATAACTACTACCCTTCTAGCAGCCATTTAAAATCAGATATTTCAAGGAGTCAGAAAAAATATTTCGATTTGCATCTGTATAATCTGAGAAGCATCACTTCTCCCTTTTGATTTCACGGCATAAATAGAGGAACTCGAATTTGCAATAAGTAGGTGGAAGCCGTTAAGATGCGATGCGTGAAGGCGATCACAAAATCTCTCACTCGCCACCTGCAATCCCCAAATCACTTTTATCACTCTCTCAAAATTAAAATATGTGCTTCACTTGGTTTATAAAGCAGTTGTGTGGGGATTTTGTCCATTTTCACCTCTTCCTCTTGACCACCCCTGATATAAGAAGGCTGGATGTTCTTAAGTATCTTTATTGTAGCAGTTGAAACAGTTGGTAGGTACCAATTGATAGAAGTTACGAGGTGGGTCTGTCTACGTACGGAGCGCTGAGCCACTCGTTTAGGACCAAATTCAAGCTGTTCATCCCTCTCCCCCCACATGGTAAAATTAAGGAACCTAAGCAATGCAAACAGCATTTCCATATCCACTTTTCACATTACCTTAGCCGAATGAAGGGGTAAGGAGGCCAAATGCTCAAATTTGTTGTACACAATCAGTCGGATCTGGTTATGAGCATCCCAGTTGAACAAGGAGACATGCATTTTATGCTGAAAAAGGCCATCATTTTCTGGTGTTTAGCATTTACTTCATGTTCCTGGTTGGTTCCCCAATTAGCACTTTAACATCAGGCCTAATAAATATTACTTTAAAAGTCGCTTGTCTAACTCACCGCCTTTCCTCGATCTTTTCTAGATCAATTTCGCCGTTCCATCTGACATTATTAGTTAACGTAACTTTTGGAATGCAGAACACTGAAGAACATGAATACCACGCCTTTCAGGTCTCTGATCGGTCCTGGTCAGTGCTTGCTCCAGCGGGAATTTGTTTCATTGTACAAAATGAATGTTTGTTTTTCATTTTGTGCTTGCATCTAAGAGTTACTGTCCTAGGTGATGATTAAGGTCATTGGAACCTCCAATGCCTGTTTTGGTGGATACTCCTTAAGTGCTTCCCGTCTCACGGCATATGTTCAATAAAGACATGAGGAAGCAAATTTCTTCTCAGAAAGAAAGAGGATGAGTTAAATATGGAGCTTGAAAGCAGCAAGTACCAGTCCAGATGTTTCTTGTCGATTCCGCTATGCTACTCGGTTCACATTCAATAGTGCCATCCCGTTTTTCATTCGCCCATCTATTTCCTATTCATCCACCACCCACTCATCCATATGTGCCTTATTTTGGGGACGGAGACTTGTAGTTAATTTAAATCGTTTTTTTGATTAAGTTAAGCAAATCATGTTAACTGGGCAATATGCATGCAAAGACCGATTTCCTGTGGGAATTTTGGCAGATGAAGGTACATTTGTGAATTAAGTAGACAGATGCAACCGATTTTGCAGAACAATAACTCAACCAGCTACACTGCCAAATGAATCATAAAAGATTTTTTGTCCTGTCATGAACCTTAGGAAACCCTTACCCCGTCCGGGTGACATTGAGGCGATTAAGGAGGACAAACTCTAGATAGCATGATCCAAATTTCCCAGGAGTAAATATATCTTCTAAAGGCGTTGGCCTCATATTAGCCGGTTTCCTCCTTTTTTTCGCATTTTCATATAAAATAAGCGATTTTTCATTTACTGCTTTAAAAAAATATTTGCATAAGTTGTCTGTTCTTGTTGTAGAGCTACTAGTTAACAGGCGACAAAGTGGGAGGCTAGAAAAAGGAACTATGGAATGTTAAGATCTAAGCCGGTGATTTTAGAGAAACAGGTTGAAACCCTAGATTTTTAATAACTTATTTAACTGACACAAGAACTGTCCAAGTCGTTGCTTGTGCATGGGCTGATGTTCATGCTAAGCGCCTGGTTGAAAAGTTCCCCCTCCTGACTCCAATTGTTCAAGCTTAACATGGAACTGAACGCTAGACTTCAATTAATCCACCTAATCCAACAGCTTATAAGTACAAACGGGTTAAAAGGCATTAATTCTGTGCATAGAGCAACGCAGATTCAAGCGTAGAACAGTCGTTTAGTACATTTCCTGCTTTGAGAGGCCATGGGCTACCACCAAGTGGTCGTGTTCTCATTCTGATGAGGCCGTAGTAGAGAAAATGGCCACAAATAGGTCCGTAACCAGCAATCAACAAGAGGGGGGAACAATTCAGTGCTCCTCATTGAGACGCTGTAGATCTTATTCTTTTCTTGACAATTGGATTGACGGGATGGCCCTTGCGATAACCAGGAAGGTAAACGGTTGTCACTATTTATGGGACTGTCTCACACTATCTGAGCATTGGACAGTCTGATGACCATAGTCAACATACCAAGGACCAAGTGGCTTGGACAGTTGGGAAATAATGAATAAGATGGAGGTGAGCAACGAAAAGGATGTGATTGTGTCGCTAGGGCACACTGATTCCTGCTAATCAGTGACTGACCATTCAGTATTTTATTGGAGCCCTATCCCGAAGAAGTATGGAAAAGTTGTGTTTAAATACCGACTGGATGATTATTGTTTGTCCTTTGAAGCTCCTAATTACCCATTTGTTTTGCTCACCAACTGTTCGTTGACATCAGCTCTCATTTAAAAATCTCCTTTTGCGAGGAAATTGTGGTACGGAACATCATGTCAGACCTTGTCAAGCCTCCGTTTAAAAGGACCAACCATCCCTAATTCTTGAGATTGTTTTTAAATCTCAAAGACTCTGAGGCTAACTTTCACATCTACCGTGGAATGGTGGATGTAGGAGGTTGTCGAAGTTAAGTCCGCCTTTAACAGCCGACTCAAAGTCTTACAAAGCATACAAAAACTGAGGCCACGTAAGATTTGGGGGACCTCGCCCAAGAATCAGCATAAATGACTTACAATCAGACAAGCAGCCCACGAGTTTGATTAGCGTTAGCAAGGATACCTGCCTGGCAAGACTGCGGTCTGGACACCACTGCTAGGGGAAGGGCAGTATTCCTAAGATAGTGAAATGGTAATGTCTGCGGTGTTTGATACATCTATAATCACTTGCCTGTCTATAAATGCTCCGCCCCTATTGCCACTTGTCTTAATGTTTGGCTAGTCGTAAAAGGTGGAGGCTTAGTTTAATTCTAGGTGTAGTATCATTATAGTGGCGTCTCCTTCCGTGACTGGACAACGAAAGATCCCATATAAAGCGAGCGTACTGCTATATGTTGGTATTTACTGACAGATTGTCCTTTTAAGTAAACAAGTAAAATCATTACTGCGGAATGTAAAAGTAGAGAAATTTAGACGTCACTTTCAATCGAAAGGCATAAAGTTCATTACTCCTGATAGAGAGACAGGCGCCAACCTAAAGGATTCCACAAACGAAGGAGTGGGTACCATTGTACCCTCCATAATCACCATCACCAAGAAAATAATGCGTGACAAATTGTAGCAAATACAATCCCTCTGGAAACAGATAATTTGACGATGCAGTCGCCAGTAAAAATCACTGTAAATGGGCTTGGGAGATCAAAGTCGACTTACTTCCAATTTTCTCTCTTCAGAAAAGTACTTAAGTATACTACTGCCGGCATTTTATTTGCTCAAGCAAATCCTTGTGGGAGAAATTCGATCCTTGCTAAAGATATCTTTTCCCTAAGAAGTTTACATTGCTTGGAAGGAGTAAAAAATGTGTTGGAAAGCCTTCCCTTCCCCTAGAATCTTCTAAACCAGACTTGAGGAAAATTGCTCGGATATAAGTGGCAAAAGAAAGGGCAGACCGTAAACTCTTTCCCGAGAAGTGGTAAATTGTGGGATTGCATGGAAATTTTTTCAATGCATTCGTCAGCGTTAATCCCAGGGCCATCCGTAGTCAATCTGTGGTTACTGTTGTCATCAGGGTGTCCGATCGCTAAACGTTTGATTACATGACAGTGGAGAAGGGCTTCACCTAGGCGAGGATTTGACGCGTTGGGAAGGGAGGTATGATTGTCTGGTACCCCCTTTTTGAGGACAAAGCAGGTGACACAGTATCTACCTCATCACGGCATTCACCCCTTTGACCTGAACTAGGCACGTTTCAGTCTGTCAAATTAATTCTAAAAAGGAGGAGATAAGAGATTTCCACTCCTCTTATAGGCTACTCTTGTCTTCCGCTAGCAAGAGTTGATTCTCAACTGCTTTTATGTGCTTCTCGGGATGCTGAGATACCCCAAGGACATAAATTAAGCTTAGAGTGGCAGATTTAGCCTTTTTTCTCTCCTTTTACTTTTTTACCAATTCTAAAAGTATTATACTAAAGAAACACGGTTACAAAACCAGATGTTCTTGACGGGTCGACTTTCAGATAATATTCCAGAACAAAACACGTCTCTCCTTTTTTTTTTACTTTTTTATCCACTAATAACCAGGGTCAAATGATCATCTCGGACGCCACTTTCCATGCAAAAATTACCTCCTGAAGTCGAAACGTTGGATTTGTATGGACCTAATGCAAAATAAGAGGAGGAGAACAGAGAGCATCGGTTTTTTTTGTTCTTCCTCCTCTCCCTTTTTACCATCCCTAATAAGAGGTAGTTGGATGTTTTAGATACCTTTATTATAATCACACGGCTGTCATGCGGTGGCGAGGCAGCAGCAGTTAAAATAACGGTCTCTCTATGCCTGGACAACAGCCTGGTTCATCTGCGATTAGGTTTAAACTGTCCTATCTCCTCTCACTTACAAGGCCATTTTTAGATAGCGTAAGCATTACAATACCCCTTGGTCTTTTGAGCGCCGTCCCCGGTACTGCTCTCATTGATTGCCCTTAACTATGCCTTCGAGTATTTTTTATTCTTCTGCTAGTGTGCAGACTTCATCTCCGGAACCGACTCGTTGAGCGCCTTTGTAAGATCCAATCTTATTTTAGTGGACGGTTATTAAACAGGCACAGAGTTGTGCACTGCTGACGAGGTGGCTGGCAGGTGAGTGAACACTTACTACACAGAAGGAATGCAAAATTTGCGGTGTGTTTTGGTTGGATGCTGTACCTACCGATAGGCTAACGAAACTTCGTGCTTGGACGTAACGAGTACCTACCACTTGCAACAAGCCACCACCTCGCTTAGAAAGGCAGGGAGCTTAACCAACTTCAAAGTTTGGTTGCCTGGGGGATGAAGCTCACATTTGGCTTGCAGGTTGCTCCTCGAAACGAAAAAAATGTGATTTTTAAATGATTGTTTACTAAAAACTCTCTTTTACAAAATAATGGGTTATTTTGGGTACACGTGTGCTAATTTTGTGGCATTGGAAGATGGCGTTTCCCACTGCTTTATCTACATCGAGAGAAGTAGTTAAAAGAAAACATCCAGTGCTGTTGTGGTGTTGGTGAAGTGGGAGTCAAAAAATGATCTGAGGTCTTTGGGGGTGTGGAGGTGGTGGGAGCTTGCCCCTTCTACTCCCTTTGTCATCTCATCATTCTGGAAACCCGTATTCTTCTCATTTCCACAATGATTAAAAGTTCTGCTTAGCAAGCACTCCTGATAGCATTTTACAGTGAGAAGAGCATTCATTAGTTACTACAAAATGAGATCGGAAAAAGTTTGGCGATTTTGCCCAATCATGCTTCTAAATGGTTGTGGATGTGTAGCAGATCAAGGCAGCTCTTCGTGTTTGATGGTTTGCATAGCTGTTTTACACATCTAATTACTTCAATTGCTTTAATTGTTAGCTAGATGGTAAACAAGGTAGCGGTTTGTGTGAATGACTCACACAAATATTTACGTAAGCGTCACACATATGAGACGGGTGTGTTTTATCAGTACATGATAACTGTGAAGAGTAGACGCTTCTGAAAGCAAACTTTTTTCAGGATGCAACTTTAACTCCATTATTGTACTTCGAAAGGAGAAGGGGTCTATATACACAGAGGAAACTTGTGGGCCATTTGATCGTGCAGGCTAATTTAACCACTAGGTAAGCTATAGCTAATACCAAGAGTGGAAGCGGAGTGAAATGTGTATGTTGGGCAAGAAGATCAAATCAAATGGAGTGAAATGAACATCGTCACGAGAGACTAATGACTTTATAAGTAAATTTTGCCTTTGTACCATCGGTTTGCAAATAAACATGCTACATAAGGAGAAGAAAATTTGATCTGACGGCTTGTCTTGGTGACTTTGTGTGATCAGCAGATACTCCCGGGCAGGCATCATAAAGCTTAGATCTAAATTTGACAAAGAATTGGTTCTAAACAGTTTCATTTGTTCTCTTATAAATCCTTTGTAATTTGAACCCACCACTTTCATCCAGGTGTAGTAAGAGGAGAGCTGTTCTTGTGGGAGATGGCAACTTCATCGTGCCGTTAAAGATAACCCCATGGTAAAAATAATAAGTTGATGAGAGTAATGAAGCGACAGACAACTTACTCAAAGGTCGAAGCTTTACGTCTACAATCTGGTCAGCCAAAATACGTAAGCTTAGCCCCAAATGTCGGACCGTCCGTGCTTGTAAAAATGGACAGGACTACTAATCAGCTCTTCTCTTGCAAGCAAACACAATGAGCCGCATCGCGACAGGAGGAGCAGAGATGCTGGTTCAACTTCATCTACGTACCCTCTTTTCGCATTCCGCCAATTCATTGCTCTCCAAATGATAGCCGCTGATATGACAGCAGCCACTCAATGATTACATGCACCACAGATTTGACAGTGAGAGGAAGTGTGGTGGAAGGGAAAAAGAGGGGCTAGAGCCAGGTTGTGTGCTTCTTAGAGAACAGCCAAACTCCTCCAAATGTACAATTTTTTGTGGTATTGTCTCCCTGTCATTGAATACAGTAAGACATGGGAAGAGGCTTTCTGCAGTTATTAATATTTCTGAATTGGTCACCCCTTCTGTACCAACACCCATATGTTTGTTTAGAACGAGGGCTTAGCTAATAAATATTTTATATTAAGCATCAAAGGAAATGAATAGTGGGTAAAACGTTCTACCAGACGCATTTTCTTACCTTTATATGCTCTCATCTACTCCGCAGCTTTGGGATGGCCTTCTGCTTTTGCTAGAACCTATTTATAAAGGTAACTCCCACCAAATGGTATCAAATCGTTTTCATGGACTTAAAATGCCTGCCGCCCCACTGGTCGTTATTGAAAGGCTACTGACATCTTTTTCGAGGTCATAAGTGCTCACTCTCATTTTCGTCCTTCTGAGAAAGTGTTTTCAAATTACTTTTCCTATAGTATTCATTCAGCTTTGAGAGCATCACCATCTACTTCTTGGTCTGATATTAGCACTGCATCCCACCTATTCGTTGCATGCTGTAGACCGATCCATCTGCGAGTCAACTTCTTAATAACCGTTAAAAATGTGTTAGTAATAACATGAAAACTTTCACGAAATGGAGTGGAAGGTTCACACTGACTTCCTCCTCTCCCTTATGCAAAAACATTGCTTACTTTAACTTTAATTCAAAATGCTCTTACCCAGTTTTTACGAGTGAACAGATGCAGCCTTTTATGTAAAAAGATGCGCTTTTCCAAAACATAATTAGGGGTTTTATCGGATTCAAATCGCTCTGGACGCACAAGACGACCAACTAATGGAATGCATTGTCAGTGTCAGACCAAAGAATAATAGAGTAGAGTAGTGGTATACAAGACGATGGGGATGCTCTCAATGTTGAGCAGAATACTGTTCCAGATGAGTTGTTGTTGTAAAGAGTGCGGAATGGGATTTGAAACACCCGGCGATAGAGACGAGATGTAGTGTGGATAGCGTGGATAGCACCAAAGGTGATGGTCTCGATTCGGTGAATGCCGGTGTGGCAACACTAGCTTGATCTCGTCTAAAATGCCACGGCAGATTAGCTGCACAAAGCATGCGTAAAGTGTGGCCTAAGCGCAGTGTGATCCACCATTCTTGTGCAGCCGAAAGAAAAGGAATGAAATTGCGGTAGGTTTTACTGGATTGCCATTTGCAGCACCTTAACAGTGGTGCTTTTACACCAAGACATTTACAGTGGTGCAATTTATTGCTATTTTTCTCTCTAATGGCGACATACAAGGAGGAGATGGACCATTGCTCCTAATAGGTGGGGTATTAGTCTATGTACAATGTCACTCTTTCCTCTCACAATCACAGACTTGTAATTTCGAAGTGTCAGTTTGAAAAGCGTCTTCACCTCCCTAGCCATCATAAAAGTAAAACCGCTAAATATAAATAGTACAATTGGATGTAGGCAAGTAATTTTGGTTGCTTTAATCCAGTTTCTACCTGATTGCAACTTGATTGCTGCCAGACCCCCTACAGTTTGAACGGCCGAAAACCACGTTGCTCCAAGGCACTGAGTTTTGACATTAGTAAGTAGGTGTTAGCCTACATTGTGAAAATTATGAGGCCACCAGCATCTTTGCTTACTTTAATTTGAACGAATTCAACCCTTTTTATCACAGAGGAGAGAACGCCCTCCCAGTCTGTTGCATTTAATGATAAGTAAATGCGTCGAATTCGTCTGTTTCTCATTTAGGGGTTAACCATCATGAGATGCTAAACTAATGTTAATTAAGCAAAAATGAATGGAGAGTGAGGCGTTCTAAACTCCATGAGTGCCTGCAAGTTAGAAAGAGGTGGTGCAAACACACAAGTTGCTTGCCGTAATATTGAATGAAGATGGATGGTTTGGAAAAAGGCATCGACAGATGTGAGCGTTGACGCAAGGACTGTCGCCATGCAAGTGAAGAGGAGTCCAACGATTGTGCGAGCTACAGCAGATCCGCTAGTCGTTAGGGCTGTTTCCTCCTCATGGCCTGTGTAAACAAAACATTCCAGTCACTGCGTTATGCGAAGCGTGCACGTTCGGCAAAAATGAATTGTTAGCTACGAGCACTCAAAATAGGCGCCCAATGGCAATATTAGGCGATGCTCTTATGTAGGAAAGACAGTTGACGCCTCTTCCGACAAATATCGGTGAATAACACACCGCGATGTGACATTTAGAGCATAATCACGTAAACTAGCATACCAGTGTCTAGTGTTTGAATGCCGTTCACCTTCCATTTCTCTCACAGTCGCAATATATGGTATTTCGGGCGTCAGTCCGTCAACAGTGACCTCTCCTCTACTGGTGCACGCAGACTTCCGGTCTGAGGTTAGAAGCCAACTCTGCCGTCAGTGTGATTATCCAACTGTCTGCGTCATCCGGGTTTGGCCAATCCCAACCTAGGCGAATGGATTGATTAGTCGCAGGACCCCAACGGAAGTAGTTTTGTAGAAGATTTTCGCCTGAAATCGCCCATTATCCAAAATAGGAAAAGCGTTAAGAAGCCGAAATGACTACCCAGCGTTGTCAACCACACTTGTCTAGACTGTCGTCACCGAAGAATATAAGCAAATAAATTATGACTCGCAACATTTGCCGGGGGCTTTCACTTCTCCACCACTCGAGACTGTGATGAGTTCAATGGCGAGATGTGGCCATTATTCCACTTTAGTTAAAATCATGCGCTCTCCCATGCCATCCATTCAAAGTGGCATTTGTAAGGCACTGTTGAGCACAAACGGGGCTGCATTGCAATAACTACAGTGGTTTTGTGAATGCATTTCAACACTCTCTCCACTTCAACCAGCGATACAAAATGAAAAAAAAAGCAATGGACATGCAGGTTCTCTGTCTTCTTGCTCACTTTGCCCATACAACAAGCCAAGACGTTGGGTGTAGGTGTGCCTCTACAGTTGCAAATGGCCAGAAAAATTTAAGAAAAGAAGGACAACAATGAGCCATAACACAGCCCTTTAATGAAACGCGTTTAAAGTGGTACTTGCATCAATGATGCCTGCAGGGATCATTCAATCTCCCGATGTCCTGAACGAACCATCTCAGCATTCCTAATGGCAGTACAATTGTGAGAATCCAGTTCTTCAAAAATGGCGGGGATGGAAGTGGAAATGATATTCCAAGGCAAGGTGTGAGGTAGCATACCAAGAGGATGATGATCGATGATGATAGATTAGTGGACGTGAGGATCACACCCTTCGCATCGCAAGAATAACTAAGTCGCTCCGTGTAAAATGTGCGCTACCGAGCAAAATTTAGTAATAAGTGCTGAGTAGAAACCTCTAGCGGTGAACTCAAATAATGCTTTTGTGTAAGATTGGCAGTTGCTGTCTCTTCCAATCAATATCAAGGAATAGTAACATTCGATGTGGCATTTACAATATAATTGCACGCAATAGCTTACTAGTGGCCAGTGTATGAATGCTTTTTCTCAATACCAGAGTTGTGTTTTCACCTATCTTTGTCGACGCAGTCACAATGCATGAGGTACTGGGCGTCAGTACCTTAAGGATGACTTCCCCGCCGTTGGTGATTGCAGATGTTGCCTCTTCGGTTCTGGGGTCAGAAGTCGACACCGCCGCTATTGTAAGAACTTCAGATAACGCATGAGAAAATGCTCCCGGATTCCAGATTAGCTGGATGGAGGTAGAAAACACAGGAATCCAATTGAGAGGTCACGCAGTGCTTGCTCTCTCGCCATCGACCATTTAAACGAATGCAAAATGCGCTAATCAGCCTAAATGGTTATCCAGTGGTGCCAATCATATTTATCTGCAACCCAAGAGTATGGCATCTTCAAAAGGAGTAACTGAACTACAATGAAACTGCTTATAATCTTGCATTGAAGAAGAAGACATAAATCAGGGAATTCCTTTACAACCATGCTTGCAAGATCCCTTTAGGCTCAGCCATCCGAAGCGTTTGCTAGCGTCGACTTAAGCGCCAATGGATAATAATCACCGACGCAGCACACAAGGACTTCTCTGAAGTCGGTCTGGTCAACATAAAGACTACTGGCTTGGCTAGAAGCTAATAAAGTGCAGACCTGTTCCAATCTCGATAGGGTTCGACAAGACGCAATATGGCATGAATTACGAGCAGAGGAAGGTGCGTAAGGACAGATCTCGGTGGGTTGTTGGTAAGCGAAGGCGGTGGAATAGTCAATCAATTCAAGAGGCAGACAATGGTCTGCAAGGGCGCATTAAAACATGACCCTATCTGCTTAGTCAGTGGGATTAGCAGCCATCAGGGACAATGCAGCTCCATGCTGCTCCGCATCGTCTCGTGGTCTCGTCAACTCGTCGTCCCCACTACGAGTGCAGTCCACATGTTTAGCAGTACAGGTGTAGTGTAACCACAAAGGGGGAAGGAAAGATGGCACAAAACTTATCAACCAAGTTTCTTCTCCAAAGATCACTTGCCTTCTGTCGGAAGCTCCAATGACTACGGAATGTCTCTTGCAACATGGACTCGTCTTGTCCAACCCACCCACGCCCATCCACCTTGGTTGATCGGCTGCCTGTGTTATCCAGATGCCCACTGATAGGGGCAGAAGTGGAGACCCAGGAAAGCATGCTTTGGGGATGGGAAGATGTTGCTAAGCGTAAAGGTGAGTGGTGTGCTGTTGCATGAGGTAGTGTACTGCCATAAGAAGTCACGACCACCATAGTGATGAGCGACATTTAGGTGGGCTTATTGGATACCAGTCCTGCCCCGGTAGTGATGAATGTGTGATGATAGTGGAGTATCGATCAGCAGTTCCTCCCAAGGGATGCTTAGCTATTTAACACAGAGAGGCGAAGCTGGTGTCCACAAACCACTAATCAAGACGTCATCAACACACTCATGGTGGCACGAATGCTCCCTCTCTAATCGTTCTCATCGAAAGTTTGATGTAAATCCCTCTCACACACAACGCTATCCTGATTCGGACCCCTTTGTGCCCAACTTTGAGAGCATCACCATGGACTACTTCGTCACGACACAAATCGCCCAATCATTCTTCAATCTGACACTGACAGTGCGTCCCACTACATGGTTCGCATTTGTTGACCGTTGAATAGTGCGCATGAGTAAAGCTAGAGTCAACTATGAGCTCCTCTGAAACAAAGTGGAGAGTTCGCCTTGAGCTCCTCCCTTCGTGCATGTGAGAACACTGTGTGCTTTAACTGTAATTCAAAAGCGGTCAGGTGAGTGTCTTAGTGGGAAGCAGGGTAACCTGCATTAGAGCTGAAATTCCACGTCCGAGTGAAGATTGTAAGTGGAGATTGGAAGCTGACAGGCCTCCAGCTGATAGACATGGTGGAGAAGACCGTGGCCAACATGTGGGTTTATATGGCCGTGCGTTCAGCCCAGCCCTAATAGCACAAGTGAGTTGGGTCTCAACGCGTCAGCTCAAGGATTCTTGACTGTGGTGCAACGAACAGGTCAACTGCTGCCTCTGAAGGTCAGACATGCTGATGTTCTCCTTGCCTATGCTACCCATGTCGTGAAATCCGCGGAAGCATTACACGCTTGCATGGCGAGGTGGGGAGGACTAACAGCAACTTGCTTGCTGAACAACTCCTCTCACACACCTCTTGGAGCTGCAACGATGTTGGAGTCGATGACAGAAGAGACGTGGACACTGCCCTACTTTGATTAAATTCATACCGATTCCCATGTAACCAGTTTAAGTGGCGGTGTGTCGGCCTTGCCAGAATCACATCAGACCGTGTTGGAATGACTGCAGTGGTATTGTGGATGGAGTTCACCACCCCCTCCACTTCTGCCAGCGAGATGGAAGGAAAAGAGCACAACACCCTGCTAGACTTGCAGATTCTCCTTCCACTTGCCCCACTTGTCTCCACGCCCAACCCTGTCTTGGTGTGCAGGTGTGTAGCATCAGTTGCATAAGGCCGACAAAACTAAACAAGTAACGGGCAACATCAAACACCCAATCATCCTTTCAATGACACACGTCTGACTAGTGGTTACTAAAGTGGTACTGGAATGGGTGGTGCCCTTTCGAGTCTTCCCATCAGCCGACATCTGGAACGCATCTTCCCAGCTTTGCCAATGGCAATGCATGTACTGAATTGGAGAGTGTGCCATTCTGAGGTGGAGATGACCAACGTTGATGAGTCGGTGCACATACCGACCAAACGCTCCGCATTGCGTAAATCACTAAATTACTCCTCATCAATCGTGAGCCACAGAGATAAACAAAGAATATAATAAGACGACTGCCATCTACTCGTTCCTTAATTCAGTGATATCCTCCAAATTGCGTGCCTATTGCACACAGGAGCTAGGTAGCGAGGTAGATAGGTAGGTGCTAGCCTATCTTGTAAAAGCGTTATATTAGCCCACTAAGACTGGAACAATTTCACCTCACTACACCGCAGGGGGAGAACGCCTTCCCACCCTGTTCCATTCATTGATAAAAAAGAGCGCCGAATTCGTTTGTTTGTCATTCAGGAGTTAACCATCATGAGGTGCTAAGCTAATGTCAATTAAGCAAGAATGAATGGGGAGTGAGGAGTTCCCGCCACCATGACTGCCTGCAAGACAGAAAGGTGTGGTGCAAACTCGCAAGTTGTGAATCGCAACATTGGTTGAAGATGGTTGATTGGGAAATAGGCATTAGCCGACGCGAGCGTTCAAGCAAGGACTGTCGCCATGCAGGTGAAGAGGAGTCCAACGATTGTGCAGGCTGCAGCAGATCCGCTAGTCGTTACGACTGTCACCTCCTCATGGCCTGTGGAAGCAAAACATTCCCGCAATTGTGTTACGCAAAGCACGCACGTCCGTTAGTAATGAGGTGTTTGGTAAAGAGCACCAAGCATGGGCGCCCAATGCTCGACTCGAATGAAGCACTTGTGCCAGGGTGGCAGTCTACGTCTCTTCCGACAAATGTCGGTGAATAATGCGCCCCAATGTGACAGTTAGAGCACGAACACGTGGGTTAGCTTACCAGTGTCCAGTGTTCGAATATCTTTGGTGAATCGCAAAATTTGCCGTCCATTTTGCATTCCTGTCACAGTCACGATATATAGTGTGCCGGGCCTCAGTCCGTCAACAGTGACCTCTTCTACGCCGATGCGTGCAGACTCCGAATGTTCCACCCTGGGATTGGAAGCCATCTCTGCCGTCAGTGTGATTATCGCATTGGATGTGTCCTCCCGGTCTGGCTGATCCCAACTCAGGCGAATGGATTCATTAGTCACAGGACCAAAATAGAAGTAGTCTTGTAGAAGATAGTGATCTAGAATTGTACATTTTACAAAGTAGAAAAGGTGTTAATCAGTCGAGGTTTCTGCTCGGTGGTGCTGATTACATTTGTCTAGACTACTGCAATCGATGAGGTGGAGGGTTTTAACTCCTCCACGACACATGACTGCGATCAGTTCCGAGTGCGTGATAGGGCCTATCCATCAAGTGCTTCCTGAACAATGCCCCTCCCACAGTATAGAAGCAAAGAAGAAAAAGGTGTCAATGGCGGGAGAGACACGACTATTACTCCACCTCAAGCAATCTCACACGGGTTCCCATGTCGTTTAGTTAAGGTGGCATTTACGAGGCATTGGTGGACTCAAATCAGTCCGCATTGCACCAACTACAGAGTCTTTGTTGATGCAGTACCAAACTCCTCCCTCTTCTGTTAGCGATGTGAAGGCAAACCGACGCATCTTCATACACACACGCACTTCCACGGAAATGGTAGGGGAGTAAAAATGACATTCATTAACAAGGTGCAAGGCTGCATGACAAGATGCCGATGATCGATTATGAATTAGTGGACGTGTCGACTGCACTCTCCCACTCATGAGGATGACTAAATTGCTGCTTATAAATCGAGCGTTACAGGGACTGTGTTCAGTAATGAGCGCCAAGTATTGGCACACAGTGGTGAACTCAAACAATGCTTTTGTGCGAAAGGGCAGTCGCTGCCTCTTCTGATCAATGTCAAGGAATAGTGACGTTAGATGCAGCATTTGAATGTATGTTCATGTGCAGTAGCTTACCATCGGCCTTTGTTTCAACGCTTTTTCTCAACACCAGAGTTGTATTTCCACCCAGATTCGCCGTCACAGTCACAATGTATGTGGAATTGGGCGTCAGGCCGTAAAGAGCGACATATCTTTTGCTGAATTTCGCAGATTCTGTCACTTTGGATTCAGGGTTGGAAGCCAACGCCGCCGTTACTGTGAGATATTCATTGAGCACATCACGGAATGCATTATTATTCCAGCTTACATGAATTGAGGTAGAAAGCACGGGAGCGAAAGTGAAATGGCTTCGCAGTAATTGCACATTTGCCATTGCCCCTATAAAAACAGGTAAGTGCTAATCAGCGCAAGTGGCCATTCAGTGGAACCAATCACATTTGGCTACAACCGAAGAGTATGGTATCTTCAAAAGGAGTAAATGCACTACAACGCAACTGCTCATAACCTACTGTGACGGCACCTGGTCACCCAACAAATGATTTCACCCACATGCTGATGAGATCCAAATGTAGAAATGCAACTTACTGATTGTTGCTCCGTGGTCCAAAGCCAAAACGAAAGTCGTTAACAGAATGGAACACAAATAAGACGCCATCTTCACACCACTGATGTTCTCCATTCACAACTCATGACGTATTTATGCGAATGCTGCACACGCACGTCAGCCTATGGGCTCTCCTCCTCGTGACCTTCACGGCCACTCCCACGCGATGTGTGCTGTTGGGTGGTGTGAGTCCTCCCACGCTTCTTAGCCTAGAGGTGAACACCTACCAGACTTGGGAATACATGCGGAGAAGACTCACGTCGCGCATTGACCACTGGATCAATGTCGCGAGAGCAACTGTGCACCCACAACATCATAGATGTAATCTTGCGCTGTTGGTAAACTCCCCAACACTGAGTGTAGGATGCGACTGCAGTTATGGCTCCGTTGCTTGGTTCTGTGCGACTTTCCTTTTGAGCACACGCACAAAGTGCTGTTTTGATGAGAGGTAGGAGTCAGTCCATTTGCAGTCAGGCAGACATTGGATAAAATAAATCAGAAGTACTAGCTTACAGCGTAGCAGTTACATTTGGAAGGTCCGCTTTGCAATCTTCTTGAGCTAGAGTGACCCTGCTCCAATTCAAGATGGTGAGTGAGGCAAGGACGCTTGCCGAGTAGATACGTCGTGGATGCAAGCCTGTGAGTGTGAGAGGGGAGCGTGACATTGTACGTGGGCAAATACCCCACCTGTGTGGTGCCATGGTGTGCTCTCTTCCTTGCACGTGGCCAGCAAGAGAGGAAGCATTGTTGAA
>LWMJ02000248.1:0-45270 GCA_001693035.2 Taenia asiatica
TCAATCGAATGAAAACTTTGTTATGCATAAGGCGAATCCTGTGTGTTATAGATTCAACCAAACATCGTTAATTTAAAAGGGGACTGAAAAGACACAAAACTCATCTATCAGGGCATAGGTAAATACTATGCTAGTTATAAGGTTTGACGTGCTGACAATCTCCTAATTTTGCAAAGCATTTTGCGTGCATGAAAAAAACGAATGCGCGTCCGGAGCCCCTTTTTCTGCACATGTTTCTTTACGGCAGTAGATAGAGGTGCATCGCTTTTGTGCATTACTCTAAAGCACTAAATCAGAGTGAGAAACGCTTGTAGTCGCCAACATATATCATGTCCCAGTAAGAATTGCCCTCACTTTTATATCCACATGCGACCAAATGTGCCTTTGATGATTACGAGGGGAAGATAACATTCTCAAATCACAAATTGCAGAATATTTTATTCTGTCTTTGATTTTATGCCCGTAGTTTCCGGTAATTGCCTATGAGAAGACTTCACATGATGCGGCTACGCTTCTATGGTGTCGCATTTTCCATACCGTCTTCGGGTCCCAAAACTTATACTAATTTTCGAGATTACGTACATGCGCCTGCTTACGACCCAGTAGTAGATGCATAAAATCACAGAGATCTAAGTCAATCATCAGGCTTTCTTATTATTGTGCACACATTCATCCGATAAAATATGGTTAGGTGATAAAGTTAGGAACACTTATGTGTCCACGAGATCAAGTTTGCAAATCAGTAGAATGGAGTAATATAGACATCAGGACTGGTTATAAAAGCACAAACATTGTGCAAATAACTAAGACTTATCTGTTGCCTAAACACCTCCTTAAAGCCGTCTTTCAATGAGAGTAGGTGGCACCAAACACAATTGACGCACAATCCTGAGAAAATTCACACAATCTTGCGTGAATTGTGTCACAAACCCAATATGAGTTTTATAGCATAGCCCACTGCCGCAGTAATTAATATTTTTTGACAGGAAGGCATCAAAGAGCAGTTAGGGTGGATTAATTAGATTGGGACGCATGATTTTTTATGGAAAGTCAAAGCAAAACAAGTTTCATGATTTAAAGATGCAGCCGCCCTAACTTTGTGGGGATCTCGAGTGGTCGCAAAGGTCTCAGGACCATCGGACACTATGTTTTATCGGTGCGACAGCGATTTTGTAAGTTTGTTCTGATGCGGTGAATCGAACATGCCCCAAATTCGCAAAACATATGTAGAGGCAAGAGTAGCTAATTGTGGGCTTTTCGTCTTTTAAGACTGTCAGGCAACTTATGTCAGCAGGTAAAAAACACAATTCACACATTAGGCTTGTAAGTACGGAGGTGATTGTGCACGCCTACTTATTTGTGCCGCCTCTCCTCCTAGTTGGCAATTGTTGAAAATAAATCAGGAATTAGTCCAATGTCAATTGCAAATGGCACGTGTGTCGTCAACAAGACGCAGGATTGGGGTAGCCCTTGCAGCAAGAAAGGAAGTATGTTAGTTTTTTTTAAATCAAATACATTTCAATTTATGGACATCCCATGTAATTGGCATCCAAGAAGTTTTGTTGCCTACACACATCATTATCTAGTATCACGATGCGGTATCCTTAGCTGACAATTACGTAAAAGGTTTGGCATAACAGAGACTGCTATGCCCTCCGCACATACTACACACTGTTACTTCGACCTGCAACGAATTATGTGCTCACGCAGTAAACTTCTAATTAACTTGGCACCTCTCCCGGCTAATGCATTAAACGGTTTGCACTGCAAATAGTTCTTGAAAAAACTACAGCGAAGAACATACCTTCAGCTAATACGGAACTTCTGTGCCTTAGACGAGGCTAACATCACCGTGAAGAACGTGCTGGCGCAAAAGATTTTGGTTTTGATTAATATTGCGTCGGGCACAGGAATGGCTTCAACGACATTATTTGCACCGCGATGCGAATTCGCAAAGCCTGCTCCAGGTAATTTTGTGCGCTCATGTCTCATAACTAGCCTTACCTATTTGAGAAAAAGAATAGAAATCGGACAGAGATTAAGAGAATGCTGGCACAACTTTACAGCAACTGAGACTTACAATGTGTAGTGAAACAGAGATTCCTAGTTAACTACTCGGCAGTAAGCATCCGTATAGTTTGCATTCATGGCACTATTATTAATGCCAAATTAAGCTCGCTTCTCTTGCCTCATGACAGGTGAAGTTGACGTGAAGACGTCGATTCCTCTCTCGCGATTTGTCAAGGGCATGGGGTCGTTTGAAGTTGACTTTGCTGTTGGAGGAGCAAACACTAAATCATCGGTAAGCATAGACTTTCACTCTAGTCAGCAGACGCAATCCCCGTAGTCTGCATGATAACAATAAACATCATCGCTTTGTTCCTCCTCCATCCAGCGCCTCGCTCATTATTTGCTAGAAGCGTAAACATCTTTTTTGATATCTAACAGACATTTGGTATCTATGCACAACTACTTAGGGCACTGCTTATTATCACCAAGTATGCATTTTAACTAGGTCGTATTTAACGTCAACGGACAAGTTCAGTGTGCCTGGTTAGGAATTAAACTGGACTTCAATGCAAGCAACTTTTGTGGTGAGTCTAATTATCGTTAAATTGTAATTAAACTAATTCATATGCACTGTGCTCGCCTCTGAAAACCAGTGGCTGAAAGCTATGGTTCCACGCGTCAAAAATCTGCCTGATTCTTCTATGTGTTTTAGCCCCTAATTCCACTGAAGGCGATAAAAGCCCACAGACTAGCAAACTTTTGTGCCTTTTCAGTTTAGCCTCTAAACTTGTCCATAATATCTTCTTTTTGCTCACTCCTTGGTTTTCGCCGATAATTTTATGCCGCGTGTGCATTTTAGTCGATTTGGTGAAAGATGAGATGGGGGATTTGCGGATCTTCCATGGAATTTTTCCGGTAAAAACCAACGTGAGTAGTGAAGCATTCGCTTTCCAAGGCGGTGGTACGTATGTGGTTGTATCCATCGACTATACACAAGATGGTGAGTTAGACAACTCCATCCTCTAAGGTGATTTCGTTATTCCTCCCGTTGATCGCCGCTTAAGGTGCCTTATACAATGCGGTACGATAGTTTGCATTTTACATTTCTGTGATAAATGTACGACTTCTGATAAAAGTGTATATTACAACTCACCGACAGCCTTATTGTTTTTAGGGAAATCACCGGAAGTGGCGGATTGCGATCGTGAGCCATTTAACCGTCTCTGCATTCTGGTCAATTTTAATAACTTATTGCAGTTCAACAAATTCTCGCTTTTTAGCATAGCTTTGGTTACCTTGACTAAACTACTCACATTCAAATACAGAGCAATCGTTCTGTAGATCCTCCAGTGAATAGTTACGAAGTGTCATTGTGCTGATTCGTCAACATCAACTTTAACTTGGTAGTTGATGATTTGATCAGGGTCGGATACTTACACGAGTGTTTATTTTTCTGTGACAGAAGAATCGGCATTTTACTATATGCGTTTCCATTTGCAGGATATGCAACAACTTCACATGCAACAGTAAGATTTGTATTTGCATTTAGGAGGCGCATTTGACTAGAAAGCAACAAATTATTACTTTAAGTTAGTACGGCTGTATTTATGTCTACTGCTCTCACTAGTGCAAAGAGATAAAGTGTTCACTTGTAAATTATCTTTTGTAACTTTTCGTAATTTGACAGCGTTCACTGCAACCAATGATGCTGCTCGACTTCGGTACGTTTGATTGGGCACATTTTAAATCTCTAACTAGAAAGGTGTAATTGCAATGCAACTTGCACCTCTTCGCTCAACTTCTTGTTTGTGCATGATTTATGCCAATTTCAGGCATCATCGTATTGCTCCTGACATCAGTTTATTTGATGAAGTAAATATTTAAACGGTCCAGAGAGGAAATCAAAGGCAATCTGAAATGTTTTAGCAAAATAATTTGTTTCGCAGATACACCGAATTGCTTCGTCTCTGAAAATTTTTGGACGCCCGATGTGTTGAAAACTGTGGCGCACATTCATGTTTACATGGCGTTGATTTGTTTAATTTTTTTATTTATTAATATAATTGCACGTGAATGCTGTTTCAATTTTGCTGTGCGAAGTGTAAAACAAGTTCGGGGTGGTACAAAGCAAATTCATCTGAGGGGTACATTTATGCAAAGCCCAGCATTTTCGCTGAGGGTGTGGAGTAAAAATATATATTGGGGCAAGTAAATGCGACAACTGCCATACAGATTTCAAGCAGCATCATTTTATGTACCGCGTCAATTAGTATAAGCTTAATAATAGTCATAATAACGCCGGTGCCACTATTGTAGTTTAGTGCCGGTGCGAATTTCGTGATTCGGATGGCTAGAAATTTCAAGCAATCCCAACCATGCTACACATTGTTTATCGTTCCTAAGCAAACACTGGAATCGGGTCTCCTTGAAATAGGTTGGCACGTCATTTGCACACGTGATGGTGCATTTAAAGGAGGCTAGTGATGGGACTTGATGGGACGTCAAAAGTGCTGGAAAGCAGTAGAACCCATAAGGGCAACTGAAGTTAATCCATGGTCGTAAATATGGGGACCCGTGTTTCTTGCTTCCCTGTGCATGCCAAATTACTCGAAGAATAATTTGCCATTGCATGGAATGGACAAAATCATGACGTCTTTGCAGCTAGGTGGTGCTCACCAATCTCGTTATAATTGAATGGCTGACAGCATTCCAACAGATGATTTTTAAAACTTCAAAGTAGAGCGTTAAACCAACCACTTAAAATAAAAGCGAAAAATTCACCTATAATTTTCTGATTCGTTTGCGAAGTGGAGTACTTTTTAACTAGGACGTAAAAAGAGTGTGCTCTAAAATTTTAAACACCACTTCTGCCTACAAGCTGTCATTAAAATGTACAGTGGTATGACACACCGATATTAACTATACTGGCTCATCCACACGAGCAATCAAGAGCAAAACAGTTATTACCATATAATATCCCTCAAATTTTATCGACATTTGAACCCATATGGCGAAGTTCTAATGTTTTGAGCGATTTTAACCTTTCAAAAACTCAAATGTCTATCCGAGCTTTACCAAAGGTAAGCCGAAAATGTGTGATCATATGGCAAAGGCCAATTCATTTTACCAAATTCATCAGCACCCATTGTTATAGGCTCACCACCCTGTTGTGTTTCGCAACAATTTTTCTGGACACAAGTCATCAACACTTGAAGTCACATGGCAAAATCAAAGCCGTCAGCAAAGGTTTATTCTTTCGTTCAGCTATATTACAAAGAACAGTTTCACCAGAAACATTTTGTTTGCACGTAAACCAATGAGGCAAATTTTATAGCATTCAATACAAAGCGTCCATATGTACACTTAGTTGGCCAAAGCAAATTAGCTAAGCAACATTCACTCACCTGCACGTTCATATTTTACAAGTAATATCACCAACAGAATGCGACTACTGTACCCTTACAAGATTAGAGGCAAAAATATAACCAAGTTTCAATCGAAATGAACAAACCTCAGGCAATCACACGCTTAGTTATAAGACGAACATTTCCGCAAATTGTTATTTTCACGCGCACAGCCACGAGCAAATATCAAATTTGTCAAACGGAACTTACATGCGCGTACCGTCATATGGCGTGAGAACAAGCCTACCAAGCAATGGTTACCAAAACGTTCATGTGCATAGCGAACTTAAATTCGTCAATTCGATTTATTCTGCATGTGCATTCGTTTTGCAACATCCAACTGGGTAAACGTGCACCCAATCTGCATTAACAAGTTCTCTATGAAAAACTTATCAACATATACGACCAAAACGCAATTCAATCCCATGATGCGAAACCTATTTGCGCGCAGAGCAAATAGACACAGATGATGTTAGGAGACTGGCTTCATTTGCATTTACAGGCGTAGAGCACAATAACTTGTTAAAAAGGAAAAATAAAACACATTGCTGCACTAGAGCAAAGCCAAATTATCCGCAAGTGCCTATACATCTCAAAACCAATTTATGTAAAGCGAGTTTATGCGTACGCATGCCAACATTAAGAAGTTCTTCTCATTGACAATAATTTATCCGAATGTGTTGGCACATGCAAAGAACTTCAAGAAAATATACTCTGCTACTCGTGCCCTCACATGACAAAGTTAAAATTAATAGAAATGGTCCATCTAGATGTGTATTTACCGGGCAAAGCCAAATTCAACAAACGGATTTCTTCCGCGTGTAAAGCCATTGGCCATTACTAATTGCATCAAAATAAATTAACCTTCATTAACAATCATGCAGCAACTTGACTTACTGAAAAAATCCTTATTTGTGTACGCATTAACTGCCGCAAATTAGTTATAATCAAACCTATTCAAGCGTAAACTTATACGGCAGAAACAAATTTTGATGAAATTTTTCCACACGCCCAGTCATGATGTAGAATTACCTTTGGCAAAATAAGTTACCCACATGTTCCCTCATATTACATGTCCAGTTATGACAAAAACTTGTTTGGACGCAGTCAAGTGAGCAAATTTAATTGTTTTTGAACAAAAATATCTCTTACCTGTAGTCACATGTCAAGATAACTTAACCAAGCTGAAGTCGTCTACATGGAATGGCATAGCAAAAATTTCTTGCCAAAAAGAATGCATCTACGGCTAAAATCACAGGCAAGCTATTTTTTACAAATGGAATATCAAACATGATTTTACAACACAATTCAGTCCACGCGTACGCTCACGTTTAATAATTCGCCAAACGAAATTCAACAATATATGCTGGACCATAGCAAAGTTAATGTCCTTTGCTTGGAAGTCCTGCACATGCATTGACATGTGAAATTGATCCACTTCACTGTACAGAATTGCACGGTCGAATAGCAAAAGCAATGTTCGTGCAAGCATCTGTATCGCTAAATCAAAATCGCTTGGTGACTTATATCCGCTCAACACACTGATGTCTGGCTACAAATCAAAATTAATCAGTCTTAGTAAAGTTCATTCATGGTTTCAGTGACGAAACAACTACCGATTCGAATGAATCAAGGCCTACTTTCGCGTGTTGAGATTGATTTCACGAAAGGAATTTTATCCACACGTGCATCCTTGTGACAACTGCAATCGAAATACGCTAAGTTTATTCGTACGCACATTCGAACCCTAAGACCATTTCGCTTAGTGAATTTATTAGCATGTATGCTCATATTGTACGACCAGTTTCAAGAAATGAAAATCTTAAGCGCTTACAGTCGCAATTAATAACCGATTCTCCTATACTAGATCAAACACTAGAATAGCAAAAGCGTTTTCACCAATTGCAGTACAGTGCCACGTACGCGTATTTTGCGCTGTCCTCTACGTGATTCAAAAATCCAACACACGATATTACCACATCTATCCATGAATGGCAGCAGAAAGCGAGATCCACTACAGATTAATCTGACCTACCATATTATTTACGCGTCTGTCGCAGTCATTGGGACCCGAAACTCGCCTTATTTCTAAAAACCAAACCTAGATTTATAAGGCTAGCCGACTGGCGCATAAAGTTGTCATTTGAACGAGGTTTCAAGAAGGCGGTCTTATAATATTCGTCAGTGGTTTCATAAAACTGCCTGCAGAGTACATATATTCAAAATCTGCTCAGTCTGTTCTGTTGAGACCTCTAAGTCGCTCAGGCAAACTGTAAAAGAAATTAATTTCAGCAACTTAGACTCTCTGATTCCAATCTCTGTACGACTGTATGACGTGATGTGTTTCGACGTGACCTAATTCGTCCATATGCGCCCAATAAAGAAGCGAAAGTTGTTCACATTAAACTTTTTTTATTGCCAAGGTATATTGATAACCTAAGAGGCAGAGTTAATAACTAAGTTAATTTTGTCTTTATGTGTGTAGTGGAAAAGCGGTACGCTTCAAAATGCAAATGCAAAAAGATGTGGGCCTAAAGAGAGACCCAGGGGTAACATTTGTTTTCTTCACATGCAATCATGATGCCTCACCCAAAAAGGAACATCTGTTAGTGTATACATCGCTAAAACAATTACGACATCCCTGCATGCCTCAGGAGACACTTGTTGCACATTTTTGGCCTTCCAATAAGCCCTTCTTACATATATTGCCTCACACATAGTGCAAATTTGTTGTGAGTAGAAGCTCTCTCAGTTGGTTTGAGTCGTACTGCACCATGTGACATCCCGACTTCAAAGTTGCCAACCATGACGCAATAACACGTTAGAACAAGACTGCAAATAAAATGGACCTCGATGATCGCCTTTATAATGGAAGAGGTGTAAGCGTAAGGTACTAAATTACCAGATGTTGATGGAAAGGTTTAAATGGATAAAGTACACACATGCACCAAAGAAACAAACTGAGCAAAAGGTGACTAAGAAAGTAATAACGCGTCCAGTTTCTGCCAATTTGATAAGAGTTAAAATTTGCAAACTGCAAACAGTGCACAAACCAGCCTGCACTATTAGGAGACGTTCTGGTTTGTTTTGAGAAATAAGCAAAAAATGTTGGAGCATTTGTATGCAACACATTTTAATCCACAACTTCATTGCGGCAACTGATTTGAAGGTCAGTATGGTTTATTAGTGATTTTGCTATGGTCTGCTCCAAGGACTACGATGGGTATCACAACCTCTGCTTGTAAATTTACGGTTCGCACTATCGCAGATTACAATCTTCTGCGCTCTTTTCTTAGCTAACACGGTTGATGTCTGTCACAACAAAATTTGCTCAACTTATTATCTGCCTGTCAATCTTTCGCTTGGGTGCCTTTGATGTGTGTGTGCACTCCTATCTCCACCAGGCCTTTCCATCACGAGCAAGTGGGGTGATTCTCGTATCACCTCCACACATACCGCCATTGCGCCTCAAAGACGTTCTTTGAAGTCTAATTGGCTTTTATGCTTAAGCGCTAAATGTGAGGTGGTTACAACTGTCATTGTTTTGACGGGTAGCTTCAAAGCAGAGATTCGTCAGCCTAGGTCGTTGTGAAGGAAGAGGTCCAGTAAATACCTGCACAGCACAGAGGAACTCTTTGTTGAATTTACGAGCAATTGACTAAAAATGCGGAAAATGCTTTTGGCAAGTAAATGACATGGTCATGTCAAGGGCTTACAACACTGTGCAGCACACGCAATATTAACTTGTACTCGCGATTCGCCCGATCCATTGACAGCGCATGGCGAAGTTGAATAAGAAAAAGAGCACTAAATAGACGTGTTTGAATAGAATGACGCTGCCTGACACGGTTGTTAGTGTTCATGATATGATATCGGTTATGGTAGGATAGGCCTGCGAAATGATTGCCAAGTGATTTTATCCTGTGGATAGTGTAGTAAGGCGATGTATTTGTAAGGTGTGATTGCAACACGTCTAGCTTACTAGCTCGTGTGTTGAAAAACGCAAAATTTTTCCATCCTCAGTGCAAAATTTAGATACGAGAGTGTGGTCTTGTTCTGGTCATCAAGGTTGAAGTGTTTGTGGCATTTGGGAAACACAATCATATTTTTTTACTCTAGCGTTCGATGTAGCATCCAATCTTCGGCACTTTCTTCCAAATTCTTGGAGTTTATTTCAACGGCAGTTAAAACTGGATGCTAGTGTTGGAAAGCGTTGTTATTTGTACTTTGCGATGGTCGCAGATGGCGACGAACTCACACGATGTACAAAAGTTGGAACCATACACTACCACCTCATACCCCTACAGCCTTTGCTAGGACAATAATTTTAATCTCTGTGACCGAAGTAGGCAGGCTGCCACAATGGATTCAAAATTGCTTCACAGGACCAACAGTGGCTGCAAATGCCAATGACTTTAGACATGCTTTCATTAATTTATCGGTAAACATTGGTGCAGAGTGGCTCTACTGATCCATATATATAAGGCTATTATTAAGTGCCACGAGCCTGAAATCTAAGGCTGCTCACAAAAATAGTTTGCTTCATGAGTTAATATTAGGTACGAGGTTAGCGACAGATGTAATCGTGACTTTGATATTTTAACAGCGCGATCCTAGACACTTCACTTATAATAAGGTATTTTTTAATGCTGCTCTAGTAGCCCTTTGCTGGGCAATTTGTTTCAGCCTTGCCATCCAAGCCAGTAACGTTCGTTAATGAAAGGACTTAATGTGATGCAGCAACCTTTCAATGTTATCGCATGGTCTATCTCATCCTCGGTGATCTACTGTTCCTTCCCAGTCCCAAGTCACGTACATGCGACAGCATGCAACCCAACAGTTGAATTTTAAACCATATAGCTCTAAGCCGTTCATCAGGCTTCCTTATAAATTAGGCACTCATAGGCCTGTTTGAACTTGCTGATGTTATGCGAAACAATCCTTGGATGCCTTTACAAAATCAAGTGTTTAGTTTACCGGAACAGAGTGCAAAATGTGCTAGGATTGGTTGCAACAGCAAATGCAATGCTCAGATGCACAGGATACGGTAGTTGTTTTAGTGCTTGGTTGCAGCCATCTCTTGGTAAGGATGGTTGCTTTGTTTATGCTAGAGGTCTTCTTTGCTGTTTTGAGCTGCAATGCACCGTGCGGTCCCTTACTTCAAAGTTGTTCACCGTGACACAATGACAGCTTTGTATGCCGCATATTTAGCAGTAATTCTGACAGACAAATAGACTTCAAAGCCAGTGTCATCGCACCCGCTCTTGATGTACAGGTTTGCAAAAGATAAAAGTGCACACAAAGATCAAAGACAATTGTCTGGCTTTGTTGCTTAGAAGGATTTGTAATTTGTAGACTTAGATCAATTCAGCAACCAGCAAGTACGATTAGAAGGCGTTGTTACTTGTATGAATGTGATGGCGGATTGTGCAGAAGGCCGAGTTT
Organism: Taenia asiatica; assembly: GCA_001693035.2. Classification (NCBI taxonomy): domain Eukaryota; kingdom Metazoa; phylum Platyhelminthes; class Cestoda; order Cyclophyllidea; family Taeniidae; genus Taenia; species Taenia asiatica. Next base: position 10,860 of record LWMJ02000248.1, read on the forward strand.
TGCTATATCATAGTTGCAATGAGTGCAGCAATCAGTTTAAATTCCAATGAAAAAATCTTTATGGGTTTGCTTTAGCTAATTTTACTGTATGCGATATGGATTACGCCCTTAAGATATGAATTTAATAGCTGGGAAATATCATTTCTGTTGAAGCCTTGGTCAATGCCTTTCAGATATTATGCACCATTCCTTTTATCCTTACTAATGTATCCAATGTTTGTGTTGACGAAATCTGCCCAAAATTTGTACCCACAGAACCCCTTTATTCTCCTAGGGCGCAGCTATGGCCAATCAGTTATGCTCTCTTTGCGGGCACATTAGTCATTCCATGCTATGAAAGTAATCTTCTCAGTCCTGCGCACTTCGAACGAGACTGTTTGATCTCACAAATGACACCTAGCATAGAATTTTGACTCCATTGCGTTATGCAACTTTTGGTGTGGGCCTTTAATTCTGTGAGTTGTCAAAATAAGTATTAATTTGTGTTATGTCTCATGCCCCATCTAATGTCAAAGCTCCTATTGTAATCACCTGAGAATGTAAATTCAACGGTTTTACTCGAGATCTGCCACCAACATGCACATTTTTTGTTGAGGCAACAAAGCAACACACCTCACCAATGTCTTGGTCCCTCACCCCATCCATGCATGCAGTCATTACAAAAGTCGCATGGCCTATTACGTTGTCAATGTTGTGAGCAAATAGTTGCCTTCCTTGCTAACATAGAAGTGGCCATAACGCAATTTGAGCAGTGACTTTGGTTTGCAGGAGGCACACACCATCAACTTTATTTCGACTAAAAGAATAATAGTGCAGTCAATTTAAGGTCAAGATGACATCCATGCAAACTGTTGAGCAGGCAAAGCATTTGATACAATTGACATCGAAAATTGCGAAGTGTGGAGCGATGAGGTAGAACGGAATTTTATCCGCATGTTCCCTCAACCACATGTCCAGTTTTGCTAAAAGCTCGTTTGTGCATAATCTCGTGTTGCAATTTTGCTTTTATTCAGCAATGGTAACTCCTACCTCTAGTTATATTACAAAATCACTTGAACAAGCTGAAGTCGCCCACTTGGAATATCATGGCAAATTATAGCCTTCTAGATGAAATGTATCTGCACCTACAAGCGCAGGCCAAAATTGACTTTAATAAGCAGAATATCAAAGTTATTTTTGCAGCATAAATCGGTCCACGCGTAGGCGCCTAGTTAAGAATTCACTAAATGTAATGCAACAACGTGCACGGTGTAATAGCAAATTTACTGCCTCTGCCCAGAATTCCTACACATGTATTTACATGTGGAAGAGATCCACCTCATTGACCGAGATTCGTTCAGATGTGTAGTCATATGGATAAGTAAATTTGCCTGCACAAAATGCATCTCCATACAGAGGCGAATGGCAAAAGTGATGTTCGAGGAGGCATTCGCATCATTAAATCAAAATCGCTTGGTGCCACCCCATAGTGAGAGCGATTGCCTTCGGCGCTTACCATTTTAACGTTTCGTTACGTGCAGGAATTAATCAATCCTAGCAAATTTCATTCATGCTTTCAGTTACAAAACAATTTATAATTGGAATGAATCGGCACCAACTTTCGCGGGTTGTTTCAATTTCACGAAGTTGATCCGCACGTACATCCTCCTGGCAACTACAATTGGAATAAACCAAGATCATTCGTACGCGCATCCAAATCTCAAGACCACTGCGCCAAGTAAATTTATTAGCATGTAGGCTCATATGGCACGACTATTTTCGAGAAGTGAATTTTGACTGTGCTTACTGCCATGATGTACCATAATGTAATTCTAGTTGATTTGAGGCGCGTTGAAATTTGCAGGCACTAACATGTGCGGACCTGTCTGCCTGATTCGGAGGCGTTGCTATTTGTGTTGAGGTGGTAAAAAATAATGGCAGAGCATTCTCATACAACACATTGAATTCCACTACTGCATTGTGGCAGCGAATAATACAACTGGCTTAAAATTCAATGCGTTGACCTTGTGAATTCGCCATAATCCTCTTTAAGGACTACGACAAGCATCACAATCTCAGATTGCGATCTTTTGAGCTCCTGCCTTAAGTAATGTAGCTAATATCTGTTACTACATAATTTACACAAGTTATGTATTGCCGATTAATCTAACGCTTAATTGACTTTGATGTATGTGAGCACCCCTATCTCCACCACGCCTTCCCAGCAATGGCGAGTGAGGTGGTTCTAGCCCCGCCTTAGCACACACCACCATTCCAGCTCAAAAGCGTTCCTTTTGTGTTTAAGCGTTACATATGAAATAAACGAAACTCTCATTGTTTCTCAATGAGTAGCTTTAAAGTAGGGACACATCTTCATATGTATTATAGGGGAGGAACAAGACCAGTAACCATCTGCTCAGCACAGGAGAAGCCTTTGTTAAATTCACAAGCGATTTACTGGAAGAATGTCAAAGGAATACGTTTGGTTGTTAAACGACACAAGCAAGTTGAGGGTATAAAATACTAGCAGCATGCACGACATTGACCTTTATCCGCAACTCGCTTTGCCAACTAAAATTGCCATTACAAAATTGGACCAAAACAAAGCACAATGAATAAACTTACAGAAATAGATTGGTCTTTCTCGACACTACCGCAAGCATGCGTGAGTGGGGTTTTGTTGAGTGCTTGTCTGCATGGGTAACTCTAATTCAGTGAAAGTGGTATTCCTACTTGATTCTACGTGCTCGTTAATTTCATATTATGTCGCTTCGTTGCAAACGCACTATTCTCCTTTTAATTCGCCACTTCTGCTACTCCTATTCCTCTACTGTATTAAAACTAGAAAGTATCAGTTTGCGAATACTTTTTGCTCTTTTTAAAACCACGCATTTGTTTGCTGATTTAGATTGCCCCGAAACTAAGCAAATGCTTTAAGCGATCAACCCACTGATGGAGTCTTATTAACAACTAATATCAATCGCACGTGGCCAGCATTTACCCTTTGGTTTGTCATCCAATCCGTCCGCCCATCTATGCAACCATCTTTTTCTAAAGGCAATTAGTCCTTCAAAGGTATGCTGCTGCTATGAAACAGTCGCCTTTCCTGCCAAAGTTAACTTACCTTGTCAAACTTAAATAGTGGCTCTTGTTTGCAGAGGCACTACTGCAGTCATCGCTCGTTTGCTGCAACATTACGAATGCAGCCACTGAAAGGCAGCCAAAACAGGTTGCACCAATGCAAACCGTTGGAGAGGAGAAACATTTGACTAAGTCCTGCTCCGGACATTACTACATAAAGTAATGTTATAAAACGATGCAAAGATTTGTGTGCGATTCCAGGCAATCTCATCCCTCCGGCTCTATCAAATACGGCGACTTTGAATGAGCAACGGGTTAATTATCCTTCTTTTAGAGCAGAAGTATCCTTTATTACTAAGTTGCTTGCAGACGAAAACGAAACAACTTGTTTAAGGCCTCCCCTTGCTTGTTTCCTCCTTCTTGCACCTCTTAGTACTTGACAATAACAGTCTGCAAGGCATTATATGGGAACCTTCATTTAGTTAATGTTTCTTCACAGATCAACTGCTCAGGAGACACATGGAATTGATTGTTGAGTTGTAGCAGTGGAGTGGACGCACGCTCAATTGCGTGCCAATACTTCTATTTCTGTTTAGAATCTAGGACCTCATCTTCAGTACGGAGTAAATGTCAACTAGCTTACTAAATTGAGGAAGAGGGAATAGCTTTATAGAGTATTGTTCTTGTGAGCTAAGTTTACTTTTCCTCAGTGCAAAATAAAGAATTCAATTTTAGTTAAGCGTTAATGAGAGGAGCGCGTTTACGATGGTAGGTTAAGTGTTCTTGTGCGTAGGCTAACATCAAAATTGCTCCCATTGTCTGTCTTAGTTGCTTCAGATGGATGTTGGAAGGACGCACGGTGTAGCAAAGTGACGTGTTTGATAGGCGCACCAACGACACGCCTAGTGTGCCAGCTCGTGTCATCATAGATGCACATTTTTACATAGAGAACTTGAAAATTGTTAGTCATAGTTTTCTGCACCCGGAAACCAATGTGCACACGGATTTAAAAAAAAAGAAATACGTAGGAGCCCACTCGGCAGAAGTTTTTCATTCAACTATCAAGCATCTTGAATTCTTTGTATTTAACAAGATCCACTGCAAACCTTTAAAATTTATTATAATGCACATCCATATTAGACATTCGATTCGATTTCGATTAAAATTATACTTGTTTATTGCCTTTTAATACAAATATACTCCTCAAAATTAAGTGACTATGGGAATCAGCTACGCAAATCGCAATGGTTTACTTGCAAAGTAAGTGCTTACTTCCTGTTTCTTTTCTCGTTTGCTCCCATTAACATATTTGCGTTACTGCCTCGCCGTCTCTGATGTTGTACAAATTGCCACCATCTGTGGTAAATTTGATTGAACTCGAGCTCTTTAGGCGTATAAGGAAGGGATTCTGTGCCTGAATGCTATCTATGAATTTTCTCGCATCCATTCAGAGAATTATTTCTGTCTACCCTAGACAATCACTGCAGGTGCTAGAAAAAACAGGTAGCAGCGTAACCTGCCTCAGCATGGGGATTAAACAGATGCGCACTAATCTTAAGCTAAAGCACTAAAAGCGTTGGTTTGTAGGTTTCGCCATCTTAGTATTACATAGATGCTTTTAATGTTAAAAAGAATTGCGTCTCTGACAAATCCAATCACCTCAACAGCAGTCGGTCAATCCGAAACCGAACATGCAGAGTTGCATCTGAATACTTTCCGTTTACTGCTCCCAGTGTCAAAGGATAAGTAAATCGCCTTTTCTGCACAGCATAGCCACTAGGGTAACCTAGCCTATCACGCATTTTCCTAACATGCAAGCTACACAGCGCTTCTGCCACAAGGCGTTGCATCACAGTGCCGTGGCAACGATTGAAAGGCTGCAAATGCACTTGTCACAACACCGATTCTTTCCACGGCTCTTTTTCCGTGCCGTGAGCGCAGCTGACTCTGCTACTAAGTGGGAGCTACGGTAAGTGTTTACCTCCACTGTCAGCTTTACATGCATATGATGCCCCGAATTTCGTAAGTGGGCTTGATGCCGATTCTGTAGCACTTGCTCCTTTTGGTTGGTAATGACTAAGCTAAGTTACAGCATTTCAGCCTAGGCTAAAGTTGGCGTTTCGTAAGGTAGATGAGTACACTTGCACTTATATGAAACCTATTATGGTTTTGGAATAATAGCGCGTCTGGGCTATGGTTAAGTTTGATAAATGAAGCCAAATTGTGTGAGTTGACGATATTTTCAGCTCGCTACAAAGTTTTTTAGATTTTGAAGCATTTTAGATGAAGGATATTATTTGTATTAAGCGAAAGCTAGTCAAAAGAGCACGCAGGGCTCTAGTATCTACCCCAAATTGTAGTGACTAATCTTTATTATGTCATGGGATTTAGTTTACTGCTCCCGGATCTATTAGGGTCTGGTTCATTTTTAGGAACGAGGACAGGATGACGATTACCAAACTGTGTTTTAATCACAGTCAACGTTAAGTCAGTGCACCAAACTGGTTGTTTTCTCTGCAGACTAATTGCTGCGCAGGTTGTCTTCGAGCCCTACGCTAAGCTACGAATCAATCGAGTTCATCAGCAGCAACTTCCAACAGCCCAAGACAAGTAAAATAGAGATAATGGCGCTTTCATCGAGTAACATAAAGTCATTCCTAGTACTTATATCTTTGCGTAAATAAGCTACTATTCCAACACCTGCTTCTGCTTTTCCTTCCCTTTCTGTACGAATTACTATTCTTAAATTATGTTTTCTCTGTATTTTAGTGGTATGGCGAAATGACAGACGTTACATGCGAATGCAGTGACCTTACTGTAAGCATTTGTGTACTGCTCCTATTTCTCCTGGCCTAGAAAAACATTGCTAGTAAATTAAGCTCCTACACGACGCTACCCTTGTGAAAGGTGAAAAATTGTGACCTGTTTTGAAAATTTCATCAACTTATGCAGTCATGCTCTAGGGTATGGAAAGTGGGAAAGAGAATTTGATGCTAACTAAAAAAGCATTAATGAAGTCCCAAAAGTCCCCTTTCAATTTGCTTATCCTTGGTTTAAATCACGAATGCAGAGGAGCCAACAGCGAAGTCATGTGCACGTCAGCAGCATCGAAGTTAGGTCATCAAACTCCCATCAACTCCACGCAACATTTTCTAACGTATGTTTATTTGTCGCTCATATGAATTGCTGCACTACAGTCAATCTGGCTATATGACGTGCCACCCAGGCATCACTTGGATTTTAGTTGTAAGTTCGTCTCGGAGAATCGGCCTCTCTAACTAGCACTTCCTAACGCTAAATGCTTGCCGATGGTCACTCTGCTGCCTCGTAGACCTCTCATACGAAAAATGTTTACCTGAACTTCACTGCTTACGCTGAGCAGGAAAATTCGCCATAACGAGCACGCTCAAGGACAGATTTATGCCTTTAAAGGGGGTTAGGACGTCTCTCCCTATTCGCTCAAGTCTATTCCTATCTAGTGTGAGATTTGCCATCCTCGCTAGGCACTGCACTTAAGCACAAACACAACCACTGATGTGTAAGCCAGATCCGTATGAACTCATTGTTTAAATGATTTATTTCCATTTCAACTCACACTGTAGGAGTTGCATGGCTCCAGTCCGTACGACCACATATCAAGCATTCGCGCTGCAACAGCTGGCCCACAGCTGCTCATGTTAGTGCAAGTGAATGCGGTGCAAGTGAAGCGCTGAGAGGCTTCAGTTTGAGCCCTGAAGCGTGGAGCACCAAGCTCATGGCGATGTGTTAGTGGATTTGATGTACGGCCATCATGGTAATTGTCAAAAAATCACCGCAGTTAAATGCATATCTAAAATGCGTTTTAGAGCTTTAAGACAAAAATAATGGAAGGACTCCTACAATTTTCGACTGTCTAACTTGAGCTAAATTCAGATCCTAAGTTTGGCCGTGGTGGATGACTATGATGTCTATTCCCATCTCCCTCTCTCCATTGCAATCTTTTCATGGTCCCTCCTTCATGCAATTTTAGATTCAAAACTCCACTCAAGACTAAAATACCGCTATACTGGTTTTCAAATTCGAAGTCCCCTCCGCTAGTTTTATTATAGGCTGAGAACCTTGCATAGTGAGATGCGCATTTGCGGGAACTCGCCTCATCGCATGTGCAACGGAACACTGCTAGATGAGTGCCATTCTGTTTCCCAAGGTCGACTTGAATTTCTGTAGAGACAAAAAGTTTTTCGTTTGTCCTTGTTATTATCAACAATCCTGCTAATGATACTTATAAGTGCTTAGATTGCAAAAAAGACAGCAAAATTGATATCTTTAGATAAAGCAAAACATGCAATATAAATTAGAGGTGCTTATCTGGCGCAAGCAGCATCATTTTCAGGCACTATTGTTCGCAACGTTTCGATTACTAATAATAATTACGTAGCTTATTCAGCATGCTATGATTTTTAATTTTTTGCACTGTATATTGCGGCAGAGGTGGTAGTCAATTTCTACGTCCTGAGCACCGCCAAAATCAACATGAGTGGTGTGGATGTGCAAGAGGATTCGCTGCTGGCGGACTGCAGTTCAGAACTCCATTTAACAGCATTCTTTGTGCCACAGTGCAAAGTTAAGCAGCCTATTTGCGGTGATCCGCCTCAGTCATGCTATCCCATCAACTATATATGCTTGGAAACAATAATTATAATTAGAAGGGCAACTTGGGTAAAGCGCTATAATAATGCATTGTCATGTCTTAGCTATATTTGTTAGTGTAATTCTGCAATGAAACATCACGTGTAATGTTTAGCATTTACAATGAATGCCTTGTGCATTCAATCATTTCCTGGCAGCATGCATATCCATACTTTTTATAGCACATTCATCTTAAGTTCCGTAAGGGCGACCTTTCACATCGTTTTGCATGACGAGCAATCATTTCCTGGCAGCATGCATATCCATACTTTTTATAGCACATTCATCTTAAGTTCCGTAAGGGCGACCTTTCACATCGTTTTGCATGACGAGCAAGTTAATCTTAAGATGTCGTTTCCTCTCTTAAGATTTGTCGAAAGCTTGTAGTCGTTTAAAGTTATTTTCGCTATTCGAGGTACGAGCAGTGCATTGCTGGCGAGTCTAGTTTCTTTTTTAGGCCGTAGGATAAGGTCTGATTATCCGCATGTTGGTTACATCCAGCCAATACAATGCGGTGATTTCTGCAATGTTTGTCGATTATGTAGGCATACCCATGAAACTGAGTGGCCTATTATTTAAATGTGTGCATTTAAATTAGGCAGTATTCGATACCAACGGAGAACCTTAGTGCATTTTGTCAGGAGCACTGTAATGAGTTAAGTGTTCTCTAAGGCAAGAGAAAGCATTTTCGAGCATTTAACACCTCTTAATTTTGGCCGTTTTTTGGCTTACAATACCAATGACTGTATAGACGCTCAAAGATTGCCCCCGCTTTGCTTCAAAAATGACCCATAACGTCTACTTATTGCCACTTGATCAACTTCAACTGAATAGCCCATTTAGCGTGTGTCAATTTTAGTCAACTTTGTGAAAGACGAGAAGGTGGAGTTGCGCGTGTATCAAAGGTTTTTCTAAAGAAATCAACGCATCCCATTATTAGCAGGTTTTTGCTTGTTTTTTGTTCTGCTTATCATTCATTTATACGTGCATGAGTTATTTTGCTCTGGGTCCTGTGTTTATCCAATTGGTTGATCGTCTTTCTGATAAGGTATTAAAAACACCAGCTAGTTGTAGTCATCACCCCTGATCGACTGATTGGTACAACTTCCAACACGAAGTAGTAGCAAGAGAAAAGTTTAGGCCAAAATATTAAAATTACTCGCGATAAAGTTGCTTAGTTTTGTACATTAGCAAGCAGGGGAGATAAAGCAAGTCCAGCAGCCTACTTGTTGGCACTGATGCAGAAGCATCCATGGAAATAAAGACAGTTCTAAGAATAAATTTCCTCCTCATGAATGAATTTTTAATCTATTTACATATAAAGAGCGCTTATTAATGCCAATGATATGGCTTCAGCTCCCTGACTGGTCGAATGCAAGATTCTCTTCAGGCGGCAGCCGCGAATATCATGCAGAATTTACTGTCCCTATATTCTAAAGTGAATGCAAGAATAGCATCAGTTCATTATAAACTGGTGTCAGCCCATTTTCTTTAACAGTTACTTGCCGGAGAACAAATTGATATTGGTGGGCACAGGGATGCAATGATACCGGCTGGGTGGCGTCGCTTCCGACGGAGGATCAGTGGCGCGTTTCGAAGGGTCGGTGATAGGATTCGAAGAGCCTTCAGAGGACCCTGGAATGTCTGTTTTCCCATATGTCGAAGAGGTGTAAGAAGACCAGGCCAGTGGAACGCTTAAGTCTGGCTTACGTCTGTGGCCGAATTTCGCCAAGTTGTTTCTGTATGCGGAGGGAATCGTATAATGCCCAGTGATGGAATTTGACCTATCGATATGCATTTGTATGCACATGTACGCAACTGACTTGTTAAAGACTACCCATCTTTCTTTTCTCGAGTGATTTTTCGCAGGCATTTGATAATAACCTAATGAAAGGCAGATCGGCTCACCATAAGCATCTGTCAGCGCGTAGAACTCGGGACTAAGTTATCTAAAATTCAGTAACGTCTGCATAGAATTTTTGCTCGTCGTCAGCCTTGAAAGATGTAGTAATTCTCAGTTGACTTTGATTCCTTTTGGGGCCAAGAATCCCTGATGGCAACAACTTGCACATGAATGGTAAAAGACCGTAGCATGAACTCACAGAATGTTTGGCGGAACATCAGCGTAGGTGTGGTATGCGTGTTGATTACCCATGCCAAAAAATGAACCGCAAAGAGTAAAGTGTGGTGCTAGTGTTTTAAGTTGAGGGCTGCTCGTGATGCTCAAGTTGCGCGTGCCGCACTCCTTTAAAGATGAGTGACCTAAAGTGTAATTTACACAATGGGTGCGTAAAACTGACCTAATAAAGAATCAGATTATTTGGTATTCTGAAAGCATGCAGTGATCTGAGGCATCTCTGAAGTCTAAAAAGGACGAAATATAATTGCGGATTCCTCTTTCGCTCAAAAAGCCCAATTTATTTCCATCTCTTTGGCCGTCCTTTAGCAACAGCCATTGCGATGTAAGCGGTGCCGCACAGGAGCATCCATGAATCAACTGCGATATTTATAGGGTTCTTGTGCAGCTGAGATAACATCTGACTGCAATGTCATTGAATTCACTTCAAAATTTTACTCTGTCTAAAGTCTTGCCTGCTTAAGAGCTGTGGTGCAGCAGAGGTTGCGCTAGTCCAAAACCAAATTCACGTGACAAAGGATGGGATTTGACATCGACTAATGGGCACAGAGCTTCGAGCCCATTCTCCTTGCTACTTTATATTCACTTCAATACCGCTCAACCATAGTTGTCTATGTCCTTTGCATTCAGTAGAAAATCGAAGATGCAAATTTTTCTTCTAGTGGTTTACGGCTAGTGTCGTTTCAGTTGATATCTGCGTTTATTCTGGCTACAGTACTTGGGTTGTAGCCGAATAAGAACGCTATCTTGAGCAATTTAGCCCGGCAAAGTTAGCAATGCCCTAATATCTTAATGTCCACACTAAGACTTTCCTGAGGACGAAGGTAGACGTTAAGCTGGGGTGGATAGTGTTTTGTCGGTGTGCAGAAGGTGTAGAGGGCTGTTGAGATGATCTAAAAGCAACGCAGTTTAGGTTGAGAACTAGAAACCAAAGCAACACATTACAGAATATGATTTTATAACATTAAGGCGCTTTTATACCATAGCTTCACGAAGATTCGTGACCCTTCCATGCCTTCAGGCATGCTCAGCATCAAAAAACCAAAAGTTATTCACGGTGTACTGATTCTGCGAAGACCACCATCAAAACAGAAATACTATTGGGATCCCATTGAGTCTTGAATTTTTTCCATTCAGAGGTCTGTTGGTTAGGTATCGAAAATTATGCAGATTGCGCACCTATAAACGCGTTCAATTTTCAGCTAAAATTGTTGAAATGCGGTTTAATTGAAAGTTCAGATGTAATTTTGCTTCATGCTGAAGTGAATGAGTGGGCAGAAAGACAGTGGAGATCGGACAATAAATACGCAACACGCACCACAAAGTGACTTACATAAAACAAAAAGGTTTGCGGTCAGCTTGTTCTCGAGAATAAACTTTAACGACACAACTCTGATTTGAGAACTTTCCTGCATGGGTCTGAGAAGTAAATGCATCAGAATATACCTATGAATTTGACATTTTTGCATAGTGATACAATGCAGTATGCGTTCAATGACAATTTGCGATTTTTACGCGGTGTATCCAAACCAATCTGCAGGGCACCTTATATCTTAGTCAGCTAATCAAAAATGTTGTGAAGCAATCATATGTGAAAATGATGCTCTCGATAAATTGTAACTAAGCAAGACTACAAAGCACTCGCTGTTAAACTATGCAGTAGTCCTTTACTATAACGTATTCTAAATTTAACACGTATGGGCAGATTGAGTTCCATCGGTCCGCATCTGCAATCGTTACCGGGGTACCGCCACACTTTTACATTTGTTAGGCTCGTTATACATCGGCGGTGCCTGGTTATTCATCGGTGTATTGGTGTAACAAATGACCTTGACAATATAAATGTCCAATTGAGTTCCATCGGTCCGCATCTGCAATCGTTACCGGGGTACCGCCACACTTTTACATTTGTTAGGCTCGTTATACATCGGCGGTGCCTGGTTATTCATCGGTGTATTGGTGTAACAAATGACCTTGACAATATAAATGTCCACAATTTGTGCTATCTTAGACAATATTTTTGGACAGTAGACCTATACCGTTTCATAAACAGTGATTTCGAAGAGTTGAACAAACGCATCACTGAACTTACGCACACGTGACGTAAGCGATGCATGCCATTCATGCACAGTTTCCGTTTACACAAAAAACAGCATGTGATCGCACCCTATCCTGATCCACTTTTTACTTTGTATTTACCACGTATCGCGTCTTCCTTGCTCTTTAATGGGAGGTGAGACTACGCAGAAAATGAATGCTGGCTTGTTTGGGACACCCATCAACCCTAGAGGGCAAGAAGCAGACCAAGACAAAGTGAGAGGATGATAAATTTCAAACAAAGGTGGTGGGTGCAAGGATGCGCTCTCACTGGCTAGGTGGTATTGCTTCCAGTTAAAAATTGTCAGTGCTTTTCAAAGGCTCAATGATGGCATTCGAAGAGACTTAAGAGAACTCTAAGGACAGATTAAGAGTTGAATGCAAAGTAAGGCATAAAATAGGGAAGAGGCATTCGAAGAGCCTGGTGGGACTGCTAGACAGAAAGGTGGGCTCATTTGGACGAGTTGCCTCCAAAAACCTCTATATACCTGCGTTTGTTTCTGCACACAGAGTTCGTGAGTACACGTGTGGTTCATCAATTTATTGCTTTTATAATGACAATTCCTTTTAACAGAAACCTCCGTTTTTGATTATGTAGAGTCTTGATGCATAATAATGTTACCGGATTTCGGGTTTTCATGGCGATGTAAACTAGGGTTAGGTGATTTAATTCAAGGTTTTACTGCCACAGAAATAGGCTGCCTCTATAAGGTTGAAAGATTCATTCGTGAAAAGATGGTGTAAAAGTTTGCTATAAATGTAGCGTCCCGAGACTCCCTTTAAGGTAAAAGAAGGCATAGTACTGGAACAGAATAAATATTCTGGAAACAGAGGGCTTGGGAGCTGTTGGCACAGCTCAAGGGCCGACCAGCCGGCTCAGTACAATATGGCCACCCAAGTGACCGAAACCAGCAGTCCGAACAAACAAAGTATTACAATAAATGCTCTAAAAAGTAAAAGCTGAGCCCGAAGGGGCCTAACGTTCGTTAGGAATGGGTCGTCTTTGCCGGTTTGAAGGCGTAAGCTAGCTCTGTGTGTTAGCAGCAATCCTTATCATAAAAATCCTTGTTTGATCCCATTACCCTCTTAGTGGAGTTTGAGAGAAAACTCAGTAGTTTTAGAATGCCAAAGTCCTAAAGCAGCAATGAAATATGGGTGATAAAGCCATTATCCGAGGCAATGATTAGATGCTCACAGACAAGGAAATGGGAGAAATAAAGCAAAAAAACTTTGGAGGGAAGTCGGGTTGGAGATGCATGACACACCCGCCATTTTAATTAATTCTACCTATTCTTAGTGCTTTAGCCTTTTGACGTCTACCAAAATGGCGAAGGAAGGGTCAGTTGAGAACAGAGCAGGCTTTGGAGTGATTTGTGCAACGAGAAGGACGATAGCTCTGATTATTGCGACTGGTAGCATATCCTGCGTCGCCCTGACAGAATTCATTTCTATTGCACGTGTTGAATCGAGCAGTGGAACGTGCTGCGTGCTGCACGGTCTATTGCAGGAATGTATCCGTTGCCCATAGGATGCATTAATCTTAAAACTAGATTATATTTAATATTTTGCCTCGCCATCATGGCTAAAACTGTGTGAGGACATAATCTGGCTGCACCATATCTTTCTCTGCTAATCATCCCAAACTCGTGTCGCAAAAGTGATTTGAAGTTAATTTTATGGTAAAACTGACTTAATCATCAGTCTCTGAGCAGTCGAAATATTAAATGTGTTTCGCTTAAACGCCTATGCATTTGCAGCCTCTCAAAGAAAGCATTTGTAAGGTGCGCGTGCCTGCTTTTGGGTGATTAAGCGATGTAAGACTTGGCCTTGCCGTTAGTGAAATAAGTGCAGAGATTGACGAGACGTGAATTGTCCCATCATTGCAAAAATCGTATACACTTTTACGGGAAGCTGTTATAGTAGAGCCAGATTTGAGTAGACATACTTCAAACCTAATGACTAGAAAAGGGGCAAGACTATTAACCACGGTGAAACACAAGTGATCAGTGGATCGGAGGATAAGCAACTCGGGGAGAGTAACAATGAACGTTATGCACTTTTTTTGCCTTCTCCTTTCTTCTCACCTTATGTAGGCTGGTAATCTGCAGACAGACTGTAGGACATTTTAGGATTGACGATGGAGTGGTTCCTGTTGCGACTTATAATATCAGTTTATTGGAACTCGTGGTGCAGTCAATGCTAGTGATGCTAAAACCCTTGCCATACAAAGCTAACAAAAGTAGCTACTTGGTCAATGCTAATTTTTCGAAGGACTTATCCACGTTGCTAATTATTTAAAACATATCAAAAACACCTTCTCTTGCCTACGCTATCGCGATTAGTCTAAATAATGCACATCCACTCACTACGGGGCAGTGATCCATCGAGTTAATGCAGGTGAAACCGCATCCATTAATTATGGCTGACCATTTTGAATATCCATTTACCTACCACAAGCGCACTCAAAAATGCATTGCACTTTTCATGCTGATCCACATGCTTCTGGCGATCGAGTCATCCATATCGAAGTACTGCTCCCTGAGCAAATTGTTTTAGGGTTGGTGCTAAAAGCATTCAACTCCGTGGTGTATAGAAGGACTTGCCTCAGCCTCACTGCAGCACACTTAACGACGAGTCACATTGCGCGCTATTTATGATAAAATGCAGATGTGCTTGCTAAACAATCTGCATTTGCTGCAACTTTTGGCATTTGCCTTCTACATTAGTTTTTTATAGTAGAGTGCTCTTTCTGCAATTTATGGGTCAAAGAAGGAAGGTTTTCGTACAAAAATTCAAGAGATGCTTTGTCAGTTGTTTGAGTGCACTTAAAGAAAGATAACCACACTACATGCCGCAGATAAAATATGCATTGATGATGGGAAACGAAGGACAAGTGGCTCCATATATTGTAATTGACAAATACATAGTCAAATTGCCCTTACATTTGGAAATTCTGATGCAATTTTTACAGGCATGGGAAAGGGAAGCCAGCATCAAGACGAAACGAGGAGAAAGGAGCATGGGCAGTGGTGGGTACTTGATCTATGCTGATGAAAGTTAGGTGCTCTAACATCAATTACATCTAGGCAGCTATCACAGAATCTGTTACAAGGCAGTTTTTGACGAATGAATGTGTGGAGGAAAAAACTAGAAAAGTGTCTAATGTAAGAGGCATAAGATTCCAGCAACTTATCAATCTCGCCGCTCCTATTTGTCGGAAGGTATGGCACAGCAGTCGGAAGAAACGGATAAAGCAGCCATTGACGCGAGCTATAGTAGAGCCTAAATTACAGATGAAATCGGATAAGAAGAAGGCCATGTGAATAGCACGATTGAGAGTTGTGCCGAAAAGGAGAGAAGGTGGAACTCAAGGAGCTGTTTGAAGAAGGAGGGAAAATCGAGGATGGATAGGAGGTAAAATGGAGAAACTGCACTAAATGGATAGCGGTGATCTTAATGGCGGCTAAAAAACTACATGTAAGAAACTATGAGAGACCACCATAATTGCCGGGTTTGCAGGGCACCTACGCTGCCAACATTAATGGCACAAATTTAGTTTAAACGCCTAGATTGCGTCTTTAATTCAATCAATCTGATTTAACAGCACCGGAAAATGATCAGTGCTGTTAAAAACACCGAATTTTTCACACTTTGACTACTTCTACATACCCACTCTGTTGAAAATTATCGCGTTCAGGGTACTTATGAGTACAACCTCGATCTCTTTTTTCCACAAACAAGGAAGAGAATGCACTCTCAGTTTATTCTACACTATCATGCCACGAGCACTACGAATTGGCATGGCTCTTGGCACGCGCGACAAACACGAGGTCCTACGGGAACTACTACTTAGGTGGAAAAGTATGCTCGCCCAGACAGCAAGCGAACAGGAGACAAAAATAATAGGCAAGTTCCATTTATGCATAGCGTGGCAAAATGCGAAGCATTGTGCGGTGTTGGCGGAATAAGACAACAGGCGCAAATAGTGGTTGTGGGTTGGGTATGATAAGGGTGGCCGCACATCAAATTTACCTGGCTACGGGTGCAGGGTGAGCAGCAAGGCCCTGGCCCTCGGCAAAGGATAAGCATTGCACTGCGCTGTGTTGAAGCCTGCTACTGACACTGATCAGGCTCGCTCAGCTGCTTAGTTTTAGCCAGTAAAGAGCCTTAGGGCATCCCTCCACCTCTCTAATTCCCTTCATCCTCTAGTCGCATTGCTCGTTGCTTCTCTGCATCGCGCCTTCGCCTTTTTCTCAGATGAGAGCATCGGTGACATTTCTTGTTTCAGGCTTGTGTTACATGATGATAACAGCAGCTTGGCTCACCTCAGCCATATCAATGTTTGCTACGCATTGTTAGGTAAACACTGTAAGCGCATACAAGTGATTAATCATTTTAACCGGTCTGCAGACTGTTTGCTTGCCAATAATTTCAAGCTAGATGCTATAATGGAAAATTATGTTTTGATTCCCAGCAAAAGGAGTTTAACCAGGTTCTATAAATGAGTTCAAAAATTAATAAATGGACATAATTTTCACGTAGGCTTGCGCTGTTTGCTTGTGGCTCAGCAAAATGTTTTAGGTGGAGCCGATGAACAAGAGCCTTGAAAATAAACTTAACACTCCTGGCGTCTGGATGGACGACATGAGAGTAGTGGTGGATAAAGTGCACGGCTCGTAGTATAGCGAGATTAGTTTGTGCACGGATGTTTTACCCGCTTCACTAGGCTAAGCTCGGTTCTAAAGCTGTGGGGATCAAGTGGCAGCATTACGTACTGCTTATTTGGCAAAGCCTTGTTTGCAGTATCGCTTTATTCGATGGCAATTTAATATTTTCATGCTGACATTGGTCATGATACTCCACAAATCTCTGGTGGTGAGGACGGGTGGCCTTCCGTGACCCACTATGTGCGATGAGTGTGAGGCTATTAACAAAGCCTAAAAATTTGAATTTGGTATCTGTCTCCAATGCCTAACCTAAGCTTACGCTGCAAACAGCTGTATTTCCCAGCTGTTCATGTAGACGATCATTACCATACCTTACACGAGTATTACGCGATAAAAATTAAACCAATGATTGGGTGCCCATAGATAGCCTTTGCTCGCGATGAGGCTGATTTAATGGAATTGTTATTCACATAATTGGATCAAAATAGAAAGATATGCGTACATTTTGCTGAGCTATTTATGGAACGGTCGATTTCTGGTAAGTATACATGTGAACCAGTCCTGAATTGCAAGTGATGAACCAAAGAAATATCGTAACTGCAAGTATCGCTTAGCAGTTTAACATCCAGATTTAAGTGTGGGTGGGAAAACCTGCCTCAGGATCCAGCTATTCCGGTAATCTGAAAAGCATCGAATACAAAGCTTTGGGATGTGGCGATCAGCTTACGTAGCGTACACGAAGATGGTTATCAACACTGGATCCGAAACCACATGGATTTAAGTTCAGCCGAGTCATGTCAACCTTGTCACGAATCATTGAGTCAACTTCTCTATTAGATCAGCTTAATGACCCTGCTTACTTTTTAGGGGAACTCTGATATAACGACTTTGCCATAGATTTGTTTCCCTGTAAACGGTGGTGCCATAACTTGGTTCCCCCAATTTTACCGCCGAATCACGCATTGGGGCCATGAGCATTGCTACTAGCCCCTGTCTTGGTATTCACCCTAAAATTAACTTCTGACATGATAGCTTTAACCTATTTGTCAGCCATGTGAGCATAAGGTAGCATACGTGGCGTGTAGTCAGCATCGCTCATTTTAAGCTCCTGTCGGGGGAAACTCGATATGATTTAACCCCAGATGGCGAGTTCACATCAACGCCGTTGCTAAGACAGCTCAGCCAACCATTCCGTTAAGCTCTGATTCGCTCATATTGGTAAACTTACTGTAATTCTTATTCGTTACAATTGCAGTGACTTGTTTTTCTAGTCCAACCTAGTGTTAGTTGTTAGAAGGTACGAAAGTTATTGCAGTTTTTATGCAAGCATCTCTGGCGGTCTGGGGTGACTTAAAGGGGCTTGTTAATTAAAGGCGGTGGAACTTGAGTTTGTTCGCTTTACCAAGTTAGGCTCGGTTCCAAAGGTATTGAGCTTAAGCAATAGCGTTGCGTATTGCTCATTTAACAATGTTTTGGTTCCACTACTGGGTTGTTCTAGGGTAATTCATTGCATCCATGCCGACTATGGCCTTGGTCACGCAGCAGTTCCACAAATAGCACTTTACAAATTTCACGTGGTGAGGACGAGTGACCTTTAGTGACCCACTGCATGTGATACACAACAGACAGGGTAGATAAACGTGATGTCCCGGCTAAGGTCTAAGAGTTGAGCCGATATCTGTCTACATGGACCAACCTAAGATCTCGTCGCCAGCTGTCGTATTTTCCAGCAACCGGCATTTAAACATTCAACACTTTAAAAATAAACGCGTAAATGTTAAAATGTAATGCCTTTTACCGGTTTTTTATTTAAGTAGTCAAGAGCAATGCAATGCGAATCGATATCCGCTAGTTTGTTTGATAACAGCAATCACGTTACAATGAAAAAGGTCAGAGTGTCACATTGGCTGCATCACCATACCACAATCGCATGGTGAGAGTCTTTAATTTCATTTTTCCCTACCTGGAATGGAATTAGTGTGCGTGAAGAACTAGTTTACAGTCATGCAGATCATCGGAGCTCTTCTATTCTTTGGCAAGCAGCTACGTAAACGTTGCAAGTGGAGCTAAAACTGCAACTAATTTGTGGCTGCGAACAATCCGAATCGGCATAATCAGCAAACATCACCCCTTTTTCACTCATGTTTTGTCGCAATTTTAAAGCAGCTAGCAAATTATCGGTTAGTCAGCGCATCGTAACCCCCCAATGCCAATTATTTGTTTTCCGGTCTGACTCATCCGATTGACCTTTCCCATTATGGCGATCAAATATTCGAATTCAATGCATGCATGTTTAATTATTCCTACCTAATATGGACAATGTAAGCAGATTTGGTCGTTGACTACTGAGCTTTTTAATTCTGCACGCCTATAAGTTTATCAATCTGATGGACTGATTTGAATCTGACACGTGTGAATTGATCGGCATCACGTGTCGCGTGGTAGCCTTCAATGCTGTCAAGTGTGAACCTTGGAGAGTATCCTTTTTAGATGGTTCCGTGGGATCGAACATTACTTGCCTATGTACCTTATTATCTTGGCAGAATTTTCGCACCGTAGCGCATGTAAAGGAGGCGTAGGAGGATAAGTGGGACCATCGATATCATTGTTCTTTCATTAAAGCACTGTCTTGTCAGGTCTACTTGACCTTGGCTATTTACCCTCGATTGTCCCTTTAGAAAGACGCCTACTGGGCATTTGGTGGCAGTAAGAGCAAAGCGAGGCATAAATTGCGTAAAGAAATTGGCAACCTACTCCCAGTAATTGCTATGGAACAAGTGATAGTTCGATTATGCCTATCATTCCTAATCTCATGCTTGGACCAACTGCTGTCTTGTACTTCAGGGAAGGATAGAGGTGATTACACCTCTCAGCTGAAAAGGGGTGACAGAACTGTTCAGCCTAAAGGGACGGAAGACTAGTTGCAGAAGAAAGAATGGAAAAAGTTTGTCGTTGAATATCCATGCACAGTTCTCTATCATTTCGTTCATTATCCTTTATCCTCTTTCTTTCATAGGTCCTGAATTCATTCATTTAGTCATTTACTTAGCCACATATTCAATCGAAAATTGTAATAATCGACTTTGCGGATGAAACACGATTTTCCATCGACTGATACAAGCGAAGACTCAGCTCACACTTTTACCCTGATAAAAAATTGCACAAAGACACCGTTCGCGACGATACCGAAACGACGCATGCAAATGAGGTAAGGAAGAAGGAAGGGTTGCTTAAGCAGGTGCTGAAGGGAAGGTCATGCCATAACTCAACCCTAATTTCTACGATTTTCTATTTATGCCCTTTGCCCATGCCCACGTAGATAAACGGACATGGTATTTGAGCCAGAGGAGACATATTAACTCCATTCTATGGCAGGTCAAAAAGGCAGAAGAATGCGTAACGGACTCCGTTGAGTGAACAAAATCACCTGTTAGCGAGAATGATCCAACAAGACACCTTTGGTTGAAGTCCACCATGAGAAACCTAATTGATGCCTGGGGAACATACCCTATCGCAAGGTTGATTGCAGTACTTAGCTCATAATAGCGACAAAGAGAGAGGCGATAGAAAACGCCATGCAGAGTTAATCGGAGTCAGATAGCAAGAAGGCGATGTGGCTGACTCGCCGATCAGTGGATTTGAGATGGTCTGAAATTTGCGTGCGTTTGAGTATTCAGCAACTGGATCACGACGAGAAAATGACTATAAATATAAGGTGTTATGGGTTGCATGGCAGCGTATACATAAAAAGGTCTTTTGATTTTTGCTCAGCCATTCTTCCAGCTAGGGAGCAGAAGGCAGCGTGGGAGAGGCGTTTAGAGGCTTTATCGCTGTTTTTGTGTTAGCAACGAGTCCCTTCTCCCACTTTCCGTACCGTGTAGCGTGATCGGATTATTTGGCAGAGATTTCCAAAAATAAGCCTCCAATCTCATTCCTCCCGAACAGCATCGTACAAACAGTGGTTGTCTTCATGTTTTTTCAGGTTGGGCACACACAAACAAAAAAGTGCAAACACATAAGCGAAGATGTGAACGATAGTTTTTGCTAGTAGAGGAAAAGAACTACATGTGTTCGATTTTTTGCGTTAGCCATGAATAAAGCTGCTTCGAGAATGTTGACCCGCCTCAGTGGGCGTCAATTAATCAGCTTTCAAGGATCCGACTGATCTATTTTTATATCATCACTATCGCACAAGCAGCATCGCAATGGCACCCAAGGGTCGTTTGTGATCTGTAATGTTTGAGAATAAATATTTCCCTCTAAGGTTTTTACTTAGAAACACTTTATAATAAGCATGATAAGCGAATGCAAAGCGTGATATTATAGTTCAGCAATGGATTCTGCTTACCAAGTAGGCAGAAAGCAGTTACCGCTACGGACCTTGAAAATGCTGGGCAAATAACCTTTTTGTATTTGGCAGTAGAATGAGGGGGGTTGTTAGGAATACAACTCTAGCTCTACCAAACATTCATGAATCGACGCTACCTCTTTTGAGCTTACCCTTGATCCTTTTATTTAATTTTTAACTGCGACAGTAACGAGGTATTATATTAAAACTAGCTTGATCAAAAATGCAGTTAACTACGTGACTAAAGTGTTTTTTGTTGTTTGGCACCCCTTCTATGGCCAAAGAGCATGTGGCATGACTTTCATCTTTACTTTCTTAGTTTTCTTCAACGCTGTTACATAACAAAAAGGGAACTTTATTTTCATGGCATTATGCCAAACCCCTCCTAACATTTCAGCGCTTTACTATCCTCATCACGAGCCTTGTCTTGCATCTGAGAAGCTGTCGCAGCAGAGGAAGGAAAAAAGGGAAGATAATAGTAACCTTGCCGAGTTTTCGCATGCGCCTGACCTTTGGACCACAAATTTTGTCCATCTGTTAGCGGTCTCAAACAATCTACGATAAGAAAATGAAAGGGCCACAACGGCATATCCCTCAAATCCACCTCAATTTTATTAAAACACTGCGTATTGTTTGGCCTACTATGGAAAATGCTTCAGGTTTACAAGTGCATTGCCTATAACTCGTTGCAAATTGCCTGTCAACTTATCGTTAAAATGAATCCGGTTTAAGTTGCGATTGGGAATTTAGGCTGCCTAATTTCGCTACGTGAAAGTTCACAACGGCCAGTCAGGCAAACCGTTTTAGGTCTCCTACAACCCCTACCTTTGTTTATGGGTCGGATTCGGACATTAAACCATGTCGTATCTGAGCTTAGGTTTGAGTGGCTTTTCAAAAAGGAGCACATTGAAACATTATCGGATAAAAAGTAGTAGCAACTCACTATTTGAGATTCGTTCCCACCTTGGCGAATTTCAAAGTAATGATAAAGGCAGGAATCGTAATTCGTGCCGGTCGATAGCGTCTCCACGCTTTTAACAAATGCTCGACCAAAAGGAAGTAAACTCCCGTCAATTAAGGGTGCTCAACATCTTTAGCAGGTAAATCCAAATACTAGGTGCATTTTCAGCAATTTTCAGCAAATTGGGCCTCACTTGTCGAAACTCACCGTTAATCGCTTAAATTCCTTTGCATCGTATATTCAACAAATAAACCCAACAGTAAATTGATGCATATAAAAATGGATAAAAGGGTACTTATACGTAAAAATAAGCATCTTTGAAAACGTATTAAGGTGAATGTGAGAACTTAATGTATTTCCAATTTTTCACATGCCTAAGCAACACTCATCAAAATTCATCGCTACAAAAAATAACAAACCACTAGGCGCAAATAATGGCATCGATTATTTTTTCTGAAGCACATGGTTGTTACGCCCAACAGGTTAAATAGGTAACAAATGGTCTCGCACTGAAAGGTCTAAGAAAAACCGCGAAGCGCTTGTGCACCGCAGTTGATACACCTGCTTTGCATTATTTATTAATAATCCCACATTTTCAAGCAATCATCTCCACCACCTCGACACTGTGATGCTACGAATACAGTTAAGCCTGCATATATTTTCGTGACCCTATTGGCAGAGAAGTCAGCTGATTTTCTTCATTTCTTTCTTAGGCCCCACTGTTGCAAATATCCGCTCCTCTTAATAACTAAAATGGGCGGGGACGAATAAGCATATAGTTGAAGCGAATTTATAAGATTCTTACGAAAAGCCAAATGTATAAATTGGTTTTTTGCTTACACAGGTATGAGCACAGCTAACTCTTTGCTAGTCCCATGTAATTTTGTTCAAAATGTTGATTGATTGTATTCTTGAAGTTGATGGCAATGCTTACGACTAAGTTTTGTTTTTGTGTAGCGATTCGTCTTTGCAAATTCAAGCTGCAACTTTGGCGGCTACATTGTACGAGCCGGGTAGGCTATGCATTATTTATTAATAATCCCACATTTTCAAGCAATCATCTCCACCACCTCGACACTGTGATGCTACGAATACAGTTAAGCCTGCATATATTTTCGTGACCCTATTGGCAGAGAAGTCAGCTGATTTTCTTCATTTCTTTCTTAGGCCCCACTGTTGCAAATATCCGCTCCTCTTAATAACTAAAATGGGCGGGGACGAATAAGCATATAGTTGAAGCGAATTTATAAGATTCTTACGAAAAGCCAAATGTATAAATTGGTTTTTTGCTTACACAGGTATGAGCACAGCTAACTCTTTGCTAGTCCCATGTAATTTTGTTCAAAATGTTGATTGATTGTATTCTTGAAGTTGATGGCAATGCTTACGACTAAGTTTTGTTTTTGTGTAGCGATTCGTCTTTGCAAATTCAAGCTGCAACTTTGGCGGCTACATTGTACGAGCCGGGTAGGCTATGGAGCATATATAATCCGCCCTAGCAATGTGTCGTCTCTTGCCCTCAGGGAAGGCTCGTGACGCCACAATGGTGGCAGCGGTGGGATGAGCATGTGAACACGACAACCACCAAACTCTTCCGATACTGAATACAAGATCACTAGAGGAGGAAAGCTGTTGGTTTTTAGTAGGGCTGTGTAATTCATGAGTACGAAAGGGAAATCGGTGACGGAGATTAGTGGTCCGTCAATGCCATGGGACATGTAGGGAGGATTGGGTAGCTGCCACAGTGCCAATGCATCGACAGTAAAGCTAGTCATCAATCACCTTCGGCATTCGAACAAAGTCCTCCACATTTGTCCTAGGTTTGAATTCGTCATCAGTCAAGAGAACAAAGTAGAATGTCTTCGCCTGCGCTCTCCTTTGGGATTGGATAAAGTGGACAAAAGTTTGTCAGTCCGTTTGCCTTAATCACGACCTTAGAGGATTGAACGTGGAGCCCTTTCCCCACAATATTGGTTGTCACTAGAACATTGCAGGCATTTGGCCAGAACCCATTCAACACATTCAACTGCTCATTGTTCGAAAGTGACGCCACAGGGTTACTTGGAATGGCACTAATACAGTACGATGCCTTTGATCTGACATAAAGAGGTGCCACAGGAGAGGCCTATGTAATTAACTAGGCCACCGGGAGCGCGATAATTCTCTCCTTAATCAACAGCAAAGAGGAAGTCTTGTTGTTCGCTTCCACTACTTTGCGCGAATACAGCAGCAATGAGAGCAACAAGATCATCTTGGGGCTCAAGAAAAGTGCACCACGATCGGTTCTCCTTAAGCATGACTCTTGGAATCAAAAGTTAGCGACTGGATGTGTTTGGTGGTGGAAGACTGGCGGACTTGTCAATAAGCCTCAAGCGCCTCCTCCAATGTGACTAAACAGGTCTGAACGATGCTGCCACACTGAGATTTCGTGATGACTGCGGTGGTCATGTTGTGTGAAAAATACATTGCAGATCAAAACATGTGTGTAGCAAACCGGTTGGGTATGTATAATGGAGTAGCCACATCCAACAGGCAATGATCTGCAGCTGCAGCTATGAGCACAACAGTCTGGCAAATATTGTATCAGCTAGCAGTCTTTGGTTCAACTTGCAAAGCTTAAGTCGCCTTATGAATCGTGATACGTGATTGTAACATGCGGTAAAAGCACTCATATTCCTTCTCCTACTTCTCAGTAGTTACTTCCATCCTTTCTCGAGGTAGACTACTATACTTGGATGTTTACTTCAGCACATTCTATTTGTATTTTGAGAAGTGAAAGCACTTGAGGAGGAAGTAAATCCAAATAAGGGAAGTGCTTGCCTTGCTTTCCCTCAAGTTGATGAGGTTGACTCTACATAGGTGAATTTCTTGAGAGTACCAATAATTTTCCCATTTTAGTTATTTCTGAAATTGGATAATGCTTTCAGATATCCCCTGTTAAGCTAATGACGCTTTCTTCTCTACATCAGGACAGTGCCTTTATTCACTGTAGCCCTCACAAGAAGATGGGTTTCCCATTCAATTAAGCTTAAAATAATTTGAACAATCAGATCCTCGGAGAATAAGAGGATTTAAGCAAAGGTGCGAGTTGTAAAGTTATAGATTTTATAAGCTGAATTGTGTAAATTAGCAGCGCAATGGTTTTTAAGAGCAAGCGTATGAGAAATCGGATTCTAATTGGATAACAAATGCCAGTAAGACAGTTCGGGTGGTGCAAATTGCAGCGATTTAAGAGTCGACGACCACGAATGCGTGTGTCATGTCTTCAGTGGGAACATGTGCTTCACGCCCATCCATACAATTCCCATCAATGTGCTGTCCAACTGTGTCATGGTCTTGCATTGACATGCAAATTTAATTTCAGCCTTAACGAATATTTGACAATATTCGTTCTGCATTTATATTTCACCCTAAGGTATGCATTTGCACGAAGAATTGGGCTCTTGCAGATTGTGCTGTTGATCTGACGCATAAGATCCAGCTATTCTTTTCCCTTCACGCAGCTGCTTTTCTCCGGTGCTTCCTCTCTTCCTCCGTTATGATTGGAACGTAGAAGGGACAAAAGCGACTCATAAGAGGGTATCCATTTTATGAACGTAACAAAGCGATGATTGAGGCTGCACTGCTCTGCCGGTCCTTGGAATAAATATGGCTAACTACAAAGGGTTTTAAATGTGCCACGAATCAAACGAAAAATCTCCTCGCAGAAGACAAAGATAGAGGAGTGAAGCCGCACAAACAGTGGCGCTTAGCACCCTAAGACTAGGATCATTTGCGCTCCCTTGACTGAGACAGAGTCTTGATATGATTTGCCATGTCAAGAGGTGGTAAAGTATTGCCGTGTTTTCTATCAAGTGCAACAAAAGCATCTTCTTCCTTAAATAAGGTAGCTTAATTGGGGAGCTTTGGACAAGTTTGGGGGCTTGTACTATTTAACATACACTGTGATAAACAACTGACCTGCACATATGCAGCGAAAATAAGGAGGAGTGGGTGAGGCATCGCATGGTTAGAGCTGTTATCTACAGCGCGTGGTGAATGGGTGGGATTGTGCCTGTTAGTGGTGGATATGATGTGGTGGGGGAACATACGCCGACTTCCGCATCTAGCCACTCATCTGACCAAGCGCCTAACATTTCATTACGCCTTTTCGTCTTATTAACTTGCCCTTATCAGGTCCTTGCTCATTCCAATTAAATAAGAAGTTGCGCAATCCATTTTACTGACTAATACCTAGTAGTACAGCCGACGTTACCCAGCAGTTGATGACAAACCGGAGCCAGAAATATCAACGGTGCAATGACCATGACTTCATGCAATTGTAGCTGACTAAAGTGAGACTGAAAAAGCAATAAGTAGTGCCTCTCAGACACAGCTGCTAAAGGTTGAACTCGCCGTACTTTTATCGAGCCACGCTAGACACACCATTCACAGGCACAGTCGCGCTAAAGCACTAAGTAGGAGTTCGCTGCTACCAAGTTTCCACGGACCCAATAAGTTTAATCCCGTGTTTTTTGCTTCACATTTCTTTTGATTAAATATACATTCAACTCACTTTTGCGAATTAGTCAGGGAGTGCATGAGAAAGTGCTTGAAGCCGCTAATTGGTTTGCTTTCACCCGTCTAAATCGTAAACTTCCAGGACATGTAAAGGCCTTCTAGATCTCGACTTTGTAACTATCAAGGAATAAGCTACTTTTTTTTGGTTTGGCTAGCATTGGTAACTCGCTCTTTCTACACACCGAAAGTGGTATTGCAACTGCCAGGATAAACAGTTTTATCTCGTCACCAAATTTGAGTGGGAATTAGAATATTGTGCTCTAAAAGTGTTGCTCCGAAAAAATCCAAATCGCTTATTCTCACGTCTCATCCAATTGCAGAAAGGCACTGCTAAGCTTAAACTTGAACATACACTGTCGTCCGAATGTTTGGAGCAGTTACGCCTTCTTATTTTATCAATTTAATAAATTAGCACGAGGCAGATGGGTATGGATGTACGTAGCCGGTGGCAAATTTAACCAGTGACAGATGTTAAGGGACCAATAGCATCTGTCTTTGGGGATGGAGCCTATACCTCCTGCCACTCAGATGATTCACATTTGTCCGTGATGATTTATAACTTGAAAACTTTTGATTGCATAGAAGGTTGACAGTTTGTCTGCCTTTTGTTATTGTGCGAATTCAACAATTATGTTGTCATAGGATGAGGGCAAATGTGGATGATCTTCGTTTATCCATCGGATACCACGATGCTCAAGTTGAAATGTGCGCAAGCACGATCATAATGCTACTTAGGCGATAAAAGTAGGATAGGGCGGGAATGTGCAGACAAGCCAATGAGAGGAGCTGCTAGTTGCAGCTGTCAGGGGTGGTATAGACAACCCCTACAAGTGTAACGGTTAGTCTTTGATTTCTAGCCTGTGATTTGGTAATAGGAAAATTGAGATGGCAGGGTGCTTCGAAGCAGCTCCAGCTCTTACGATTGTGCAATTAAATGAACTTATCTGCCAGGTGCCAAGACAGTGGGTATGAATTCTTTGTTTTGGAATCCTTTGTGGTTACCATCTAATGGGATAGGACCGACGCGGTGCTATTTATTCCCTAACAAATCGGATTATGAGAATCGTTTTTCTCACAAGCCTCTCTTCTCCATTTTGGGTTATCGGGACTGAGAGCCAAAATTCCCACGTGCGAATTTACAGGCAAGCTTTAACCGTCCTCTTAAGTGGCCTCATCAAAATAAGCAAATGCACGAATTCCAGCCACTAAGTAACCACAGTTACACATTTTGGGACTTCGCGCTTTGTAGGGTGAATAAACAGAAGTAAGTTGATGTACAAATCGCTTTGATTTGCTTTAACACTTGCGGGTGTACAAAACAAGAATTTGTTCTGACACACTAAGCACTCATCACATCCACCCTTTATTTTCATATCCTTTTGGCTTTTCTCTGCATCTTTCCATCATCTTTCCACCTATCATAGTTGTGGTACTTTGAAAATTCTCAGGTGTTCGCACTTTGATTCATGATTCACCATTTTTAATTTTGGGTTGACGATGAGGCGCCTTGGCATTCCTAGCCGCTACACTACTACTCCACTTTTCATCAATCTGCTCGCATAATATCGTATTGGTCACCATTCCTCATATTTCCCTTTTATCCTGCAAAGGACGAACCTGATCACTAATGATGTCGACGGCGTTCTGCTTCCTCAACGACTTGTTTGCCAGCTAGTTCATAGAATCTTTTTAGTCTTTACCCTTAAATAAATCCTGTGGCGCATTTTTTGTAACGTCTAAAATCTAACGGGAAAAATTGGATGCTGATAACACAAGTGGTAACGGATTCGCATCATTGAAAACATTTTGAAGTGGGATGAATTCGGTAGCCGTTGTTTGTAAGCTCCACTCTTGAAGCTCAGAAGGCGCTTTAATTCCTCAGTGCCCCATATAAACAGAAAGCAGTAGTGTGCTGCACTTACATGCCAATTAAATAGTCCTACACCTACAGGACAAAATCGATGGGACCTTCTTTATAAACTCGTCCATAAGTTATTGAGAAGTGCACCTCAATGTAGCTCTCTGCTTTATAGCCTCTGGTTACTAAAGCAGCTTTGGTTCGGTGCCCAGGATTTAAGAGAATTGCCTTAACACTGTACATTGCAAATTCGGCCGCTTAAATCGAGCGGTAGGCGCCTGCCTTCTCAAATCACTTGATCTTGACAATTGTTGGTGACGGTGAAAGCAATGTCCTACAAACGGCATAGATTAGGTACAAGAAATATTTATCCCTACATGCAGTAGATATTTGTGTGTTGCTATATTGTCTCGTAATGAGCTTCGTCCGCATACTTTGACTACCGGTCTGTATTTTAGGTGGGAACTTGTAGAAGCGCTCACTCTTACCTTTCAACAATTCTAGGTATAGCAAATGCTCTAAACATGTTACCCTATCTACCATATAGCCTTCCAATAAAGTAGGACATTTTTTTGAGAAAGAATTTGTACCAGTATGTTAAACCTTCCGGTTGATACAAATCCCTACGTCTCATCCGGAAATTATCCCGTTAGTGCAGGGTGCATCTGCGACTTTTCCAACCCTCGACCGTCCTCGAGGACAGCTAGGCTTTTGAATGGCTTTTGCGAACTTCGAGGCCATTTGCTGAGCTCACTTTCAGTGTGGGAGAGTGTTCAATCCTCTTGCAGAGAAATTGACTTTGTGTTTGATTGGAAGTGGGCTAAAGCTTACTTTCGTCCACTTCCTTCAGCCTTTGCACCATTTCAAATGGCAATCCGATTAAAGCCACTACCACCTGTTTACAGATTCTAAACCTTCACGTTAATTAAAATCTCTCGCAACAGTATTTCGACAGGCATGATATCCTTAAGCTCGTTTAGCATTTCTGGCAACAAATGCATCGACAAATAGGTTTTGATTCAAAATGCTATTAACCCGTTCTTACTTACCGATGGCATTTCATGCGGATACGGTTCAAAATCTTCTGCGGTCCCAGTGCATGGAGCCTTTGGAATTGCATAAGAATGGGAGCAAGCACAAACCAACCCTCCTCATCTTCCTAATTGATCTGCAATGTAAACATGGTTAGGCAAAGCTACGACACGAACAAATTTTCTCCATCTTTTAAATATGCGCATAGATTTTTTGTGTTGAAATGGAATAGAAGGATAATCTGTGCTGTAAAAAACATTTTTTGCATGGTATGTTGATCAAGTAAAATTGTTTGTATGCAATATACATTATCCGTGTCTCATTTCTGATTCCGCCCCTACTTACTTCCGATCCGCTTCCGTTGATTGGGCTAGCGTGTGAACTTGGAGACCTAATCAGTCTTGTGAGCACCATTTGAATGCTGCAAGGTGAGTGGAGAAATTTAAAATTTGGCTGGGTTCACGCCTTTTTGCACAAGTAGAATAGTATGGCCGTCTTAGTGAAGTGCTGCTCTTGTCTTCCCTGCATTTGTTTTCGTCAGCGAATGAGGAAGCTTTGAGGAGAATAGCGCGCCTGCTTTGATTTTGCTATTTGAGCAATGTGGTTGAGCGGATTATCAATTGGCAGGGCTGGCATAATTGTTCTACCACTAGAAGGGTGGCACATGAAAAATAGGCTACAAAATCGCTTTGCCTTTACCATTGCTTTACAAATATTATGCAACAGAGGGCATGTTATTGATGAGTCCTGCCACTGTGCCACGCCTCTTTCAATATGGCTTAAAACTCTACTACGTANGCACATGAAAAATAGGCTACAAAATCGCTTTGCCTTTACCATTGCTTTGCGAATATTATGCAACAGAAGGCATGTTATTGATGAGTCCTGCCACTGTGCCACGCCTCTTTCAATATGGCTTAAAACTCTACTACGTACCACTTTAATCTATTTGGCGACTTTAGCAAAACTCGAGAACGGAACAGTGTACTCTGAACATGCTATTAGTTTGAACCACTAGATTTGCGGCAAAGTTTTGTCGCCACATGGCCATCATGGATGCACATTTTTGCATAGATAAATTAGAAGGTCTTCAGTCATATTGTATTGCACCTGGACACCAATGCGGTCACGGATTAAAAAAATTGCTTAAGAGTCCACTTAGCAGAAGTTTCTCACTTATCTAGCAGGTGTCTTGATTCCTTTGCATTTGCCAAGATCTGCTGCAACAGCACTAAAATTTCCTGAAATTGCACCTCTACATTAGACCTTTAACGCGATTCAATTAAAATAGTACTTGCTCATTGCTTGTTAATGCAAGTGTATTCTTCATAATTATATTGCTACAGATCTCAGCTATGCAAATCGCATTGATCTTCTTGCAAAGCAAATGTTTAATTCCTGTTTCCTTACTCGATCGCCTCTCTTAATACATTTGCGTTACTCTCTCGCCGTCTCTGATGGCGCGCATGTTGCAACTAGGGGTAGCAAATTTGAATGAACTAGACTTCTTTGGGTATGAAAGGGAGGGACTTCGTGCTTGATTATGATGTAGCGTTAGTATTTTATAAATTTTCTCACGTCCACTTACCATATTTTATATGCCTAGCCTTGACAAGCAATGCAGGTGCCAAGAGAAACAAGTAGCATCAGAAGTTACCTCAGTATACGGGATAAACAAGTGCGCACTAATCTTAGTTTTAGAACGTTGAGAGCGTTGGTTTGTAGATTTTGCCATTCTGTTATTGCATTTAAGCTTTTAGTGTTGAAAATAATTTCATCCTTGGCAAACCTAATCACCTCAACAGCAGTAGTTTAATTCGAAACCGAATTTGCAGAGTTGCAGATGTTTACCCAAGAAGATATAGTTTCTTCGCATCTAATAACGCATCCGCTTAGTGATTTTTAGATTCAAGCGATAAAGTAAACGTCTCCTATGCACAGCACAGACATTAGAGTGCTTTAACCCATTGCTCAGCCTGATAACGTGCAATTTACACAGCGCTTCTCTCACAAGGCGTTGCACCACAGTGTCGTGGCAAAGAGTGTGTGCAGGCTGAACGATCGGAAAGCTGCAAGTTTCCTTACCACAGCACCGATTCCTTCCTCGACCTTTTACGCCACCGTGAGCGCAACTGATGGCTCAGTGACTCTGCTACTAAGCGAGAGCTGCAGTAAGGGTTTGCCTCTACTGTCGATGTTGCATGCCCTGAATCTCGTAAGCGGGCTTGATGCCGATTCTAAAGCACTTACTCCTTTTGGTTGGTAGTGAGTGACTAATTTAAGGTGCAGTGTTTCATTTCAGGTCGGAGTAATGAAATGTCAGCACGATTTTCTTAAGGCAGACTATTTCACTTCTATTTATGAGCCAAATTTTGATGGTTTTAGAATGGCACAGCATCTGGACTGTGACAAATTGGGACGGATAAGATTAAGTTGTAGAAGTCAACGATTTTCTTGGCTTGCTATAAAACCTGTATATTTAGATGCATTTGAATGGTGGTTATTGCTTGTGTTAAGTGGAAGCTGGTCAAAAAGCACGCAGAGCCGTAGCATCCGCCCCGAATTTTAATGACTAATCTTTGTTATGTCATGAGTTTTAGTTTGCTACTCCCTTGCATCTTTGTTGGATTACGCTGATACCCTATGGCCTGGTTCTTTTTTAGGAACGAAGGCAGGAGGACGATTACTAAGACGTGTTTTTATCACAATTAGCATTACGTCAGTGCATCAAACTGGTAGTTTCTACTATAGGCTAATTGCTGTACAGATTGTCCTAAGGCTTTACGCTATACTACGAATCAAACGCGTTCTTCGGTGGCAACTTCCAACAGCCAAAGACAAGTGATTCACAGACATTAGCGTCTTCATCCAGCAACTTTAAAATCACCCCTAGTACTCATGGCTTTACGTAAATAACCTACTGTTTCAGCAACCGCTTTTGCTTTCTTTTTCCTTCTGCCTACTATCCATCCGTGTCCGAATTACTATCCTTAACTAAAGTTTTCTCTTCATTCTAGTGGTATGGCAAGATGATTGACGTTACAGGCGAACGCGATGACCTTACTATAAGCATTTACGCACCGCCCCTATTTCCCGCGGCCTAAAAAACCATTACTGGTAAGGTAAGCTCCTACATGACGCTGCCTGACTTGTTTCGAAAACTTTTATCAATTTATGTAGTCATGCAACAGGGTATGGGAATAGAAAGGGGATTCAACGCTAAATACGAAAGCATCAAAGAAGTCGCACAAGTCCTCTCTTACTCCACTTTTTATCCCTGGTTTAAATAACGACTGCAGAGGCGTCAACAGCGAAGTCATGTACAAGTCAGCAGCATCGCAATCAGGTCATCTGACTCCAATTAACTGCGCACAACCTTTTCTAACCTGCATTTATTCGTCGTATTAGGAACGACTGCACTGCAGTCATCCAGGCATCATTTGGACATGCCAAGGCGGGTTGTAATCGTAAGTTTGTCTCGGGGAATCGACGTCTTTAACTAGCGTTGCCGCAAACTTGATGCACGCTAATGGTCACTCCGCTGCCTTGTAAACCTCTCATACGGAAAATCTTCACCTGAACTGCACTGCTCACACTGAGCAGGAAAATTCGCTATGATGCACACATCCAAGTACAGATTTATACCCTTAAGTGGGGTCAGACAGTCCCCCCTGGCCTATTCAAATCTTCATCGGTCTCGATCAAAATTGATTTAGCCAGCCGCTTAAGTTCACTTCCACCTAGCGTGAGATTTGGCATCCTTGCCAAGCACTGCACTTCAACACAAACACTACCACTAATGTGCAAGCCAAATCAGTGCCATCTCATGTTTAAGTAACCTTATTTCTATATCAACTCACACTGCAGGAGTTGCATGGCTCCAGCTCGTACGATCACATATCAAGCATTCGCGCTGCAACAGCTGGCTCACAGCTGCCTAAGTAGGTGCAATTAAATGCAGCAGAGGTAAAGCGTCGAGATTTTTCAACTTGAGCCCTGGAGCGTGGCGCGCTAAGCTCATTGCAATATATATTAACAGGTTTGAAGCGTCAGTGTTCTAATCACACATTTCACTGAAGTACGGCCGTCATCGTAACTGCCCAGGCATCACAGCATTCGCATGCATTTTTGAGGTGCATTTTGGAGTTTTAAGGGTCCCTACATTTGTGACTGTCTAACTTAAGCTAAATTCTGCCTTTAAGCTTGGCCGTGGCGAGTGACTATGATCCCTATTCACATTTCCTCTCTCCATTGCAATCTTATTATGATCCCTACTTTTTACAACTTTCGAATTAAAACTTCACTTAAGACTACAATAGCACAAAACGGGCTTTGAAAGAGTTCTTTTTTGTTTCTGCAGATGGAAACCAATCTACATTCTGTGGCATTACCACATGGTTTGGTGAAAATTCCCCTCAGTTCAGGCCATTCTTTTAGCTCATATGTGGGCAGCAACATATGTAGCTTCACCTTCATTAGCTGCTCAGGTGTGTAGGCGAGCGAGAAAAAATGTCAGAAAAGCAGCATTTGATTAAAGCTAGTTAGCCGTCACAATCAAGATTGCAGTCACGGAGGTGTCCAGTTAATACAAGAGTAAGTTCAGGAATCTTCTGATCATTTGCCTCGACCTATGGTAATACTAACGCAAAACGAAAAGAAGAGAGCACGGCCTAGTCAAATACTACCGCATGCCACAAACAATTTTAAACATCCTACACGAAAGAAATCTTCACGTATAAAGGGCTCTGCGATGCAGTCTAACAGATCACCAGAATTTAGTTCTTTCCTGCATTCACCAAAATAACCGTATTAAAACTGACTTTCGACAGATGCCCATTTCTTACAGCGCAGAGAGGCAAATTTAACCAGCGCGGCCCAGTTACTGTTATCATTTATAGATCTGTGAGGTCCATCATCCCCAAAGGCGCTGTAATCCGGCTTAACAATGCTTAGAAGGACCAAGCGCATATCCGATTGCAGCACTGCAAGTACAGCTGGACAAACTGTTCTCAGCTATTCAAAA
>LWMJ02000248.1:48074-101281 GCA_001693035.2 Taenia asiatica
GGAGCGGAAAGCACGAGCATAGCAGTAAAAGTGCGTTGCGCACGAGCATCACGCGACGCAAATCGAACCAACGAGAAGAGTATATAAGCAAACACACTCCAGCGCACCGGTCATTCCAAGGCAGTTGAGGAGACAGCCCAAGAAATGGAGTTTGGGAGCTGGCCATGTCCGTATCCATGGAAGTGGGCACCGTGGGCCGAGGTTGTGAAGGGTCCACCATGTGAGGAGAAGTGTGCATGGTGGCCGGTGCAGAAGCCGCACTGGGGCATGCCGCATGCATGGTCGCCTGTGGCGGCACCACAATATGCGCAGCCGTGGGGATGGTCGCAGCAATGGTGGTAGACGACTGAGGTTGCATCTACACCGACGCTAGTGAGCATGCCTCCACATAACATGGTGGCGGAGGAGCTAGTCGACGGTGGACACATTTCCCTCTACTTCAATCTTGCCCCGATTCTGTAACATAAACTGCATTCCAAATACCCAAACTATGTTTTTCATGGGTCGCTGCAACTATTGTAGAGGTTGTATTGGACTCCCAGGTAGATGGGGTGAGCTCAATCAGAACCAAATTTGCACTAATGCACAACGCATGACACAGAACTGCTGCCAGCGTATCAGTTCTATTGCAGATGCGTTTTGTACTAAATGAACTTACAAGTGGCTATGGTATGACATGATTAAATCAGGTGGTTGACTCCATTGCCTGCACATTGACACTGCTTTGCTTTAGCCGTTGTGCTCCGCTTAGCTGTTATTTTGCAATGGCTTTTGATGCTACCCACTCACTAGCCACTCTGCACACTGATGTGAGGGCACTTGCTTGTAGCATCGCACATGACCAAGCTTGACGCCGCATTGATAAGAGCAATCCTTAACTGTTCATTTAGAGCTCTTACGTTGGGTATTGCATAAAAAATCGCCGGTTCTGTAATGAGGGCGTGGAATACTAAGTAACCGATAGTAACCGATTTATGCCGATTTTGTCATTGTGCACACGAAGAGGTTTTGGAAGCTGGTTCTACGTCATTTTAAATAGTAAGTAAAAATTTGTTTCAATAGGCGCCTCGGAAACATGGCTGTAAATACAAAAGACTAGGCTGATGGTAGCCAAGCTTGTTTAATGTGACTCGTATAGGCTGTAAAAATGGCATCATTTGGATTGGAAGCAGCTCCGTTCTCCAAAAGAGGAACACAAGGTCAAGATTCCATCTGCGCAGGCCATCGCACTGAAAAATTACTAATATTTTATGAACTGATGTCTTGGCTTCCATATCCTCTTTATGATTACATAAAGGCTGTACAGACTAAGCTATAATTAAAGTAAACAAGTACGAATGGAATTATTTTTCACCACCTGCAAACAGTGGAAAGCATTGCGTGTCGCCTGCGTTGTTTGCTTTAAAATCCGTTCCCATTAAGAGCTCTTTCCTACTACCTCTATTTGACAGATCTTAGAAGGCAAATAACGGTGGCGAAGGGACCATTAAGCTACCGTAAATAGGAGAAGGAAAAGCTGAGTTCATAGCCAAAAATCACACAAAGGGAAGGCGGTACGTTTGCAGGAAGGGTATTAACATTCTTGCGCAGTTCTGAAGTGGTAGCGTTATCTATGAGACGCTCGTTTTAAGTTATTGAAAGCCACTACCTTGCTTCCTTCAATTATCAGATCTAAGGAGGAACCATATGGAAGCCCACCCCTCGCTAAAATAAACTCAACTGCCTTTGTTTCTACGTGTATGCCAAAGTGGAGGAAATCAGACAGGAGGACCAGAAAGAGGAATGGCGATAAAACCTGGTGATTCATTTTTTAAGTACAAGGAGACAGCGGTTCACTAGAAGGGGAACTTATGCGATTTGCTTCAGTGGCACCGATGCAATATTCGTACATCACTACCGATCCATCAAACAGTGCTGCTGACGAAGACATCAGGTGAGATCACAACATTAATCAAAAATAAACGAAGCTTCACCGAAGGTGAATGCTGCATACAAAAAAAAGAAACGGAATTAGTGATCCAGTTCCATTTTTATTCCTCTGACTGGCCGTTGTGACAGCGCTACTGGCGCACTTCAACTTTCCTCTTTCCCCCCTCACCCACCGCGTTATGAGTTCCTACTGGCCCAATCCCCATTCGCACCCGCATACGCACCAGCACGCTCACACTCGAGGTCATTATGTGGCTGAGCTTGGTGCGGCGTTAGGGCTCAGGCCGCTCAGTTTTGTGTTAGTGCCTCGCAAGAGGTCTGGCAGTGTAATGAATGTAAGCTTCGACACTGTCCTGTGGACTCATCAAAATTCCCTTATTTCAATCGACGATGAGCATTACAAATGAATTTTTCCTCTGCTCATAACCTTGCCCTATTCAGAAAACTAATGATGCAGCAATGGTGGCAGGTGGTAATTGCACTTGCCCAATAAGTCTGCTAAGTGCGCGATTTCTTAAAGATGTCAAACGAACCCAAATTAATGCCACCAGGACCGAAGTTTGGACGCAGAAATAGTGGCGTGCCTAGAGATCAACCATAACAGAGTCTGCGGGTCTAAGTTGGTTAGATAGAGTCTCTTTATGGTAGCAAATTCACACGCACTAACTCGGTTGCATATGCTGACGAAAGGCATTATGGGTCTCTCCCAACCCCATTCAGGTCCCTTAAGATGCCCTCGTTACCAACATTCCGTTGTCTCACTTCTTTTAAGGCTCGATGCGTAGCCATAGTCCCCGTGCAGGTTCACGATTCTATCTGGTATCGTAATTTTAAGTTAAGTCGAGACATTAACCAAGACTATAGATCAGCAAGCAAGGATTGTCTGCTTTCCAATTTCTAAACGTAATCCGGTGTTGACAAAAATGCAAGGTGTATTACCTTAAGTGGTGTGCGATTTGACAGCACGGCTAAAGCACTGCTCTCCAAATCATCTGTTATAAACGGATTTAAATCAGAATAAGAACTGCAGCCTATTTGCTCTTGCAAGTGTTTCCCGATGCCCTTCATTGAGATGGTGGCTGTTTATGGTCCGTCAATATGTAGGAACCCCTTTTTGCCAAAGTACTATTTGATAGTACGCCAGTACCATTAAATTCCTTTATCTGTGTTGAGATCGTGCTGACCAGAAGTGCCGTGCAAGGAGACCCTGACATAACGAAGTGCAATTCGGAACAGCAAATGCAACCGATTTGATAAGTTTTGGAACTCGACTACTCGTTATCTTCTGTCCTGTTTTGCTGAGCCTCTCAAGTCATGTAGAGATGAGCCAGGTTTTCTCGATGTTTGTATTTATTTACTGCTTCCTCCCCTTTCGTTTTAAAGTCAGCTGTTTTAGATGGTATGCTCGAACTTTCCATTTATATTTATGTTTCACCGCACCATGCAAGGCAAACAACGTGTTCCTTGCATGCATTTTAAGCTGTAGACTGGCTGTGAAAGTCGATTCGCACTAAAGGAAGAGGATGAATAGTCAACTACATTATGCTATGACACTGTGACCAACATCCAAGCTAACTGAACTTTGATGGTGATAGTGATGCTGAACGCTGGTGCAGGAGATGGGCTCTAAGTCGTAGCATCGGCGCAGCAATGCTCGTCCTTTTGTAAGATCTCTTTTTCAAAGGCATGTTCCTTGCATGCATTTTAAGCTGTAGACTGGCTGTGAAAGTCGATTCGCACTAAAGGAAGAGGATGAATAGTCAACTACATTATGCTATGACACTGTGACCAACATCCAAGCTAACTGAACTTTGATGGTGATAGTGATGCTGAACGCTGGTGCAGGAGATGGGCTCTAAGTCGTAGCATCGGCGCAGCAATGCTCGTCCTTTTGTAAGATCTCTTTTTCAAAGGCAGTGTTTAGCCTTACGGCTCCGGTAAAATTGTGCCAAAGTCTCTTACAACTAACCTCCAATGTTCCAGATGCACTGTCGACATGATTGTCAAAGAACTTTAGGAGATCTACAACTGCACTGTTTCTGCGGGACAGTAGTGCACTTTCTGCAGCTAACTAGTTTACGTTTTGAGAAAGAAAGTGTAAGAAAATATTTGACGCAAATACCACAATATTTCATGGCTCGTCATGTCAGTAATGTTTTGCCATTTTACACATTCGCATTCGCACAGAACCTGCTTGAATATTGTGAAACACATAACCATTGCGATTACTTCTTATCATTTTATCTACTGCTCTATTTTCGGGAGCTGACGTGAGGGGAAATGGAGGAAAAATTTGATAGATGGGAAAGAGTGGGGGTGGAAATGGGTTGAAGAAGTAGTTGGAATCTAGAATTACAAACTGTTTCTACAGCTAAAGTTCCTTGTTTTGTTGTTCTTCTCATCACTCATCCATCTATGCTTGAGATATTTTGCTCTGGGTCCTGTGTCCAACCGGTCGGTCGATCGTCTTCATGATAAGGTGATTACAACACCGGCTAGTTATAGTCGTCACCCTTGATTGATTGAATGGTGCAATTTCCAACACAAAGTAGAATCAAGTAATAAGTTCAAGACAAAATATTGAAATTACTCGCGATGAAACCGCTCAATTTTATACATTAACAAGCAGGGGAGATAAAGCAAGTGCCACAGCCTAGTTTTTTTTATTTCTAGGAATAAATTACCTTTGTACGAATGCTTTTCTCAACTCATTTACATTAAGAACCGTCGAAGGCGATCATTATGCCGATTTCACTGTATTAAAGTGAATGCTCAAAATAACATTTTTTCATATTAGACCGACGTCAGCCCATTCCCTTTCGCAATTACCTCGCTCCCTCGAGGTAAAACACTCTCTC
Source organism: Taenia asiatica (assembly GCA_001693035.2). NCBI lineage: Eukaryota > Metazoa > Platyhelminthes > Cestoda > Cyclophyllidea > Taeniidae > Taenia > Taenia asiatica. The sequence goes on from LWMJ02000248.1 coordinate 52,862, forward strand.
GTTCCACATTCCATCATCGAGGCGCCAAAACCTACTTTATTTTTGCACCTGCAGTAAGTCAGGAAAGCTGTATCTGCCTTCAGTTCGATTTGATTATTTGCCATCAAATTATTTAGAGCGATCCGCGTTGAAAACCATTACCCAATGAAGCAAAATGTAGACAGAGCAGTTATGAGATAAAGCACATGATATCTTGACTTCGCTCAAATATCTAATCATCTCGATTCACTGCTGGTATTTTGAGAACTGACGAATTCACCCTTTTTTAATACTTTATTCTCAGCATTCAAGAACTGCATTCCATTGTTGCGGTGGTGCCCATGCTTAAGCATGGCTACAGTGCAACGCTGAAACGCCATCTCGTATGCTGGTTTAATTGCGCAAGTGTTACTGAGTAGCATTCAATAAAGCCGATATTCGGCTCCGAAAACTAGCAACACAAAGATGTTGAGAGCTGGAGGGATGCAGCGCATGGTGGAGATGACCAAAAATAACCCATTGCCGGGATTCAATTTGTGCACCTCAATGAGCATACGACATTCGTTCTATCCTCGATTTTGGTCGCCATCAGCCTCAATAACATACACCTACTTTATTCGGGTTAGCTTTTTGCTACATTCCACCGTCAGTGGACATTGCCACCTACATCAGCTATCGGTATTGCTTCCTTTCCCTTAGCCTTTATTCTAACACATCTTTACCTATCTGCCCTCTTCTTTGCCTTCCTCAGCATGCACAGCACTCATTTCCTCGAAGCCTGCATAAGCTTTGGTAGATTTAATTTGTTTTAGCGCATCGTCACAAATCACCATAGGGCATCAAATCATAAGGGATGCATGGTTTGGAAGAGCTCAAGTCTGCTTGGAATTTGCAGGGTGTATCCTCCTGCATAATTCTTTATTGAGTAGTTTAAGGGCAAGCAATGTCACGAAGAAGAAGATTACAAAAAGCGTCGACTGTTGTTGTTGACCCACGAATAGCGATCAAACAGCTTCATTTCATGAACATATTTTGCTACATTCCACCGTCAGTGGACATTGCCACCTACATCAGCTATCGGTATTGCTTCCTTTCCCTTAGCCTTTATTCTAACACATCTTTACCTATCTGCCCTCTTCTTTGCCTTCCTCAGCATGCACAGCACTCATTTCCTCGAAGCCTGCATAAGCTTTGGTAGATTTAATTTGTTTTAGCGCATCGTCACAAATCACCATAGGGCATCAAATCATAAGGGATGCATGGTTTGGAAGAGCTCAAGTCTGCTTGGAATTTGCAGGGTGTATCCTCCTGCATAATTCTTTATTGAGTAGTTTAAGGGCAAGCAATGTCACGAAGAAGAAGATTACAAAAAGCGTCGACTGTTGTTGTTGACCCACGAATAGCGATCAAACAGCTTCATTTCATGAACATGACAGCACTTCGTTAAGTGATTTCATATTAGTGCTGAAAGTCTCTAGCTTCCACATTCAGAGCCCTTGCAATGTGCAACAACTCGTTCACGACGTAACATTAACTCATTAGTTTGCAGTGTTGTTCTCTGCTCAACGAAGCGTGTTGGGTTGAGCATGTGACTTCATTATTTTATCACGGTGGTCCGGTAAGTCAGTAACCTGTTTTTTTCTGCTTAGATGATTGTTAAGGTGCGCGAAGTTGTGCTCCGTAATCCTATAGATCATCCGAGGTCTTATAACTTATCGCAACTAACTTCGTGACTCCAGAGCCACAAGCAGACTGTACCCAAAACCGCCATCAATGGCAATAGCAAAAAAGAGTCTCCAGTTCCCATCACTTGGTGCCGTATGCAGCAATCATTCGACTTATTATTTATGCATTTTACTCATTTAGACACTTCCTTTTTCTACACCTACGCAATGGCACCACTGCCGCATTACTGCCTCTGTTGATGTGATACGCTAACACCTGCCACCATTCCGGCCTGCCATCTCTGTCTTGCCGCAAACTACACCTACGCAATGGCACCACTGCCGCATTACTGCCCCTGTTGATGTAATACGCTAACACTTGCCACCATTCCGGCCTGCCATCTCTGTCTTGCCGCAAGGCAAGGGCTGCCTTAATGCGAATCAGAGCTTATTTTCAGTTGATCCCTCTGGATGATGTCTTCCATCATGACAACCAAATCACCGAATTCATTGGAGAGGTGTTCCGAGTTTTATCCCCACTATCGATAGTCAAAGCTTATTTTAAAGCTGGCTGTTGTTGCCCTTATTTGAAAACAGCGCTGTCGAATTAACACCTATCACCGTAAACAATGAGCCGGTGGGTCGGTTAAGCCTTCGCAACAATATGCTGACTTACATAAATGGCAAGTATAGCACAGAATTTATTTAGAGGCAGTATAAATGGGAACAACATTTTTCGAGTTTGGGCTCAAAGCAGCACAAAAATCAATGACACAATTAACTTTTAATTTTACCGTATATTATAAAATGACCCCCTCAGCAGTCCAATGCTTTCGTACACCATTTAGCTGACAATATCAAGCCTTGATAATTCGCGATTCTCACGCATACGCATTATCGTGTATAGGCGCGTGCATTAACGCATCGACACCTGATCTACTTCACCAATAATGAAACAGGGAATCATGTATTCTTAGCAGTCCTTTAAGCAAAGTGCTGCATCAATGCAGCATTGAACAGAGCACCAAAACTTCCCCCAGGTTGAAAAAGGCATACCACGCAGACAGGATGCATGCATCTGCATTCACCGTGGAGAGAAAATTGGACCACTACCGTGGCTTGGAAACGCAGTTAACTTTTAATTTTGCCGTATATTTTAAAATGGCCTCCTCAGCAGTCCAATGCTACCGTACAATATTTAGCTGACAATATCAAGCCTTGATAACTCACGATTCTCACGTATACGCATTATCGTGTATAGGCGCGTGCATTAACGCATCGACACCTGATCTACTTCACCAATAATGAAACAGGGAATCATGTATTCTTAGCAGTCCTTTAAGCAAAGTGCTGCATCAATGCAGCATTGAACAGAGCACCAAAACTTCCCCCAGGTTGAAAAAGGCATACCACGCAGACAGGATGCATGCATCTGCATTCACCGTGGAGAGAAAATTGGACCACTACCGTGGCTTGGAAGTCAGCCCACCCAGCGACGGCAAAAATAGTCGACTAAGTGCTCGTTACCGAAACTGGGAGTTATACAAGCAACATAGCCGCTAGCCCTTCAAGCATCTTGTCAGGCGTTCCATTTTCAATCGCCTGCGTCAGCCATCGCAAGTCAGATAGCGCTAAAAGTAAACACCCACTATCCAGCCGAGGAACTACGCAACCACGGGCTCGAGTAAAGGGGTGGTGTGCACCAAGCTGCCTGAGTCAGGCGACAAGTCGTTACGAGTGTGCAATGCGAGGGCAGCCAAACATGGGCATGACGTCATTTTTACGTCAATGATTTGATTGGTTTATGCCATCCAATAAGAAGTCGCTTTTGGTCTCCACTTCCCTTGTAATTTTCGACCCTTCGTTAGAGCTGCTGACTTATCAATCAAATTGTGAAAACAAATACTGTCTGAGGCACCCTATGAATGGCAAAACACATGAACTATGTTATCAAGTTCATTTTGGAACTTACTGTTGGGGGAGAAAAATTATTCTGCACCGTAGACTTGCTCGCATTCGTTGGGCCGTAAAATGAAATGGCCTTTATCTTCTTTAGCTACATCGATATTTAACTCATTGATGTGGATCACTTCTTTTAACTAGTCCATGCTGATTTTTCGTGACCTTGGGTCCCGAGCAATCCCATTCCATCCTGGTTAAATTCTGCAACCAAAATAATTTGGCATTTCTTCTTGCAACCTTTCCTCGGTAATGGCATAAGTAACGTACTTGGCTGTTTGTCTCCCATTCAAACGTCTTTGCAGCTCAATTCGCATCGTCAACCTGCAGCAAACTGCCTGGTTCTTTGCTCTAGGCACTTTGTTTATGCTCAGCGGATTTCTTTGATTAGGTCGGCCGCGCTACCACGTTTACTAGCCACTTTCATTTGGACCATTTGCGCACTTTTGTGCCTTCTGGCGTCTGCTGAGCATCACGCTTTTGCTGCATAAACATCGCGTAAGTCACCAGCGTTTTGGTGCAGATCGCCTAGAGGACGCATCGTCAACCTGCAGCAAACTGCCTGGTTCTTTGCTCTAGGCACTTTGTTTATGCTCAGCGGATTTCTTTGATTAGGTCGGCCGCGCTACCACGTTTACTAGCCACTTTCATTTGGACCATTTGCGCACTTTTGTGCCTTCTGGCGTCTGCTGAGCATCACGCTTTTGCTGCATAAACATCGCGTAAGTCACCAGCGTTTTGGTGCAGATCGCCTAGAGGATTGCCCACCAACGTAACATGCTCCCTACCACCTCTCATATGCAGCACATGGCTAACTTATTTCATATTGACTGTATTACTGCAAGGTGGTGTCATATTGGCACTTGGCGTACTGGGAGAAAACCCTGCGAATGCCGTCATGTTTTGCTAACGCTACATCCAAGCATGACATGCAGCGTGTCGTCAGGACCTCAGCATATGCAGCTTACTTGTCAAGGCAACCGTCCGTACTTCCAATCACGGGGTCCCCTTGGTGTTGGTGATCGTGGACACCTGATGGACTGGAAAAATAATGACCATGGGCGACCTATTCTGAAGTGTCTGATTTGGTCATCAATATTCTGCTCATTCGGTAAAAGAAATTAGACTGATTTTATTGAGTAGCCATGTACATAGCGTAACAGTAAAATTTCAGGGCAGTAATCGCATTTTCTGACCATTTCTAGCTTTGTCGGGTGACTGCTAACCAAGGGCATTTACAATGCCAGTTAAACACAGGCAAAGACCATTCCTAGCACCATCTACGTGTAAGGAATTTTTATAATTATAAAAGCGTGGTGAGTAAAGCACGGTCACCTTCAAATACGCAACCAACTTTGCTACTGCCTTAGTAAAATTGGTGGTGACACCGAGGTTAAAAACACTATTTGCAGGCGGTAGTGAACTATAGCCGGGCAAGCGCTGAGGTATAATATGTGACTTTACATAAAGCTGACAGTTAACTAGTTCCTTTTGCAACGTACACCAAAATAAATCCAATGTGAAATACGTAAATATAAGTAACGTGATGGGAATTAGGATACGTTTCAAAAGTACTGTTATGAAGATCTTGTTAGTTCCTGGTTGGGGACTACGAATGGATGAAATGAGCTTTGTTTACTTCGTTAATCTATTTTTGTCACTCAAGTAGCTCACTCTGCGAAAGTTAAAATTTAGCTTGGCTTTAAGGAAAGCAAAAATGTAATAAAATAGCACACTTCTTCCATAAAGATTGCAGCCTTTACTATGTGGATTGCCTTTTAGTGGCTGTAAGAGCAAATCAAGTTAGCAATACCTGTGGATGTGTAAAGTGAAGAACAGAAGCACATCAAAAGGTGCGCTAGCGTGGAGCCGAACCCGAATCAACTGCTTGCAAGGCGCTTGGGAGGCGTAACATCACAGAAGACCTACACAAATTGCATCTGTCCCAACCACTGCCTCTATTGACTGCTGTTTTCGTTTTCACCCATCTGACGCATCTTTGTGCTGACTATTCACACCATCCTGTTAGTCTGTTAGAAGCCAGGACTCCCTTCTCTGTGCTTCCACAGACAACAAATCATCTAACGCTTAAGTGGTAGATTGATCTGGGACGAAGCGTTGTGTTCAAGGTAAGATAGATCCCGCTGTTTCCAAGGTTATGATAGCTGTGTCTATTCGGTGGTAGTTGTGAACCAGGTAAATTAAACGCATCACTATCTTCCTATTTTTCTTACCATTTGGGCGCATAAGTGCCAGTGGCATGCGGTTGTTTCGAATCAGGAGTTAAATTTAACCAAAATTATGTGTTACATGAATAAATAGTTCAAGGCTTTATAATTTTAGATCAGACTAGTATAGGCTAGCCTGGATTTGAAGAAGTCATATCATCTGGAATCTTATCTTATTTTAGCATATTTTGGCTTGCATCACCAAACATTTTCCATTTCTCTCTTTCTTCCTACCGCCTCACCTTGTCACTCAACACCTCAGCTTAGCTCCTTCCCTTACTTCTCTACTTAGTTCTTTAAGGGCAAAGGTAAGCACATTGATCCCACTTTGTAGCCCTATCTTCCCAAATCATTTCCCCTTTCTCTTTTTGCTCCTTATAGGCAGTACCTCCACCAGGCACTCCATACGTCTTTAACTATCCACATCTGCTTCTTCCTCTCCACCCGATTTTGTGTGTGCGGATGTGGGTGTGTCACTGCACATTCCTTTCTCTTGCTTCTTAAGAGATTCACCATAGTTGGTGCCACTGCACAGCGTTTCAGTAGCAACAGTATTTGCCCTTAAAACAGCAGCACTAATGTAGCGAAAACCGATACCAGTGACTCTTGTCTCCAATTTAGCATTTTGCCATTGCTTCTTCTTTCCCACCTTGCACTTGCCACCGAGCTAGTTGATCCTGTGTGCTTGCAAGTCATGCAATGTGCTATCCTTTTTCTTCCACTAAACAGTAATTTCACCCTTTTTTGTCCAGCAAGTTACTATGTAATCGCTCTCCTTCCTACCCTACCCAATGACAACTACCTTGAATCAAGCATGTACTTATCCATGTGCCCGTCCATGCACGGGTTTTTGCTCTGGCACGAGTCGAGGCAATTCTGTCAAATAACTGTTTGGCAGTATGCTCCTAAATTAAATTGTCTGTATTTCTGTTCACGTTTTAGAGTTTTGTTTTATCCGTTTGTATACCTTTTCTTCCATCGAGTCGTCAGTTTTTCCTTCTTCCTACCGTTTAATATGGAACCTGTGCCCAAATCTCTTTCGTCATACTCTCTGCAGCACTGTGCTTTTTTCGAGGGTCAACTTCTTTTTCATCTCCTCTCCTTCATTCCTCTCAATCCAAACCCTTTATTTACAAATACGTCAGTGCCTGCTTAAAGTCAACTATATATCAACCAAATATGCTAAGAACGCGTGTCACGTCATTTCAAGCTGCAGGATGGCTTCTCGGATGCGAAGCCGTACCAGTAGAATGGCGAACATATCTTGAAGAGGTGCGACTTCGAGCATCTAGCAAGGGTGGCAATATGGGATCCCCTGCGTTAACTCATTTTAAACTTCACATCAATTCAATCTAACTGTTCGGCCCTCCAACAATCTCTATCTTACATTGCTTGTGCTAAATCTCTATGTAGCTCTTCTTCTATCTACCTCCGACCCCTATCTCTCATTCAATCTACAAACCTACTGTTCCTTTATCGATTTAAAATGTACATTAAATGATACACAGCTAATAGACACGTAGCTTTCAGCGGGTGCATATTTAATCAAGAAGTGGACTTTATATGCCCCACAGATTAAATTCCCCCCAAAACATAGCCTCCGCGCCTAGCTTCGTTCATGATGTCATCATTAAAGAATGTCTTTATCGAATTAATCAATTCTTTGCAAGTGAATAGGAATCAAAGTCGAAAAGTGATTTTATGCCCAGGGTGTCAGTAAGAATAAAAACTAAATGTGGAAAGCTGTTTAACTAAACGCACTCCCTTTTAATGCAATTCATTCTATGTCCACATACTAACCCCGAAATTTGCTGCTACTGAAGTTTAGATAAAAATTAGACGTGATGGCATTCGCTTGAAATTCTCAACACCACATTTGTATAGATGGGACGCTTCACCCATCAAGGCGACATTACATTACCTAGCTTAACAGGCGCGATTGCAGTGATTACTAAGCTTTGCATGTTAGAGGCTAATATGGTGTGAAGTTGAGTTTGCTTAGCGTAATATCAGAACTGCCTCACAACACCCATAGCTGTTTCTGATTATACGGTCTCAGATCTGATAAGTTGACAGAGCAACCACCATCCTTGCCTGCACGAAGGCGAAGCTTGTTGTAAGCTGTTCGCCTAAGGTTGCATTCACTTACTTCCTCTTGAGCAGACTCTTTTGCTTAGCCGTTTTAACAAAATTCAGATTATTGCCTCAAGATAGGCTATGCAATCACCAGTATAACCTTAAAATCTACTAAAACTTGTCAGTAAAATTTGTAGAATAGGAGACTAGCCCAATAACCTAACATTAACTGCCCTTCTGATTTCTGTAGCTTGCTTATGTAAAGGCCCATGTCCACCTTAAAGACCTCGGCACAGATGCTTTCTCGCAAGTCATTAAAATCTCTTAGCACTTTAAGCATTACACCCAGCATTNAGCTGTTTCTGATTATACGGTCTCAGATCTGATAAGTTGACAGAGCAACCACCATCCTTGCCTGCACGAAGGCGAAGCTTGTTGTAAGCTGTTCGCCTAAGGTTGCATTCACTTACTTCCTCTTGAGCAGACTCTTTTGCTTAGCCGTTTTAACAAAATTCAGATTATTGCCTCAAGATAGGCTATGCAATCACCAGTATAACCTTAAAATCTACTAAAACTTGTCAGTAAAATTTGTAGAATAGGAGACTAGCCCAATAACCTAACATTAACTGCCCTTCTGATTTCTGTAGCTTGCTTATGTAAAGGCCCATGTCCACCTTAAAGACCTCGGCACAGATGCTTTCTCGCAAGTCATTAAAATCTCTTAGCACTTTAAGCATTACACCCAGCATTGAAAACTTTTGGTTTGGCCTCTGAAATACAGCATGACTTTGCTGCATGGGTTCGATTGAAAAGAAATTCAATGCCATGACTTAGTATGCATCCCAAATTCTAAAAATGAAGAACGGCATTGCTGGCATGTTGACTGCAATTGAACTCACGCAGGAAGGGTACGAAATTTGAGGTGGTACATATGCCTAATCGTCGCTTAAAGCTCGGACAATTTCTATTTTAGCAGTAGCAAAGGGGGCGATTCACCATCCTATTTAATAAAGCAGGACCCTTCTAGAAGGGTAACACCCAAAGCTAAGTGCTGCACCATAGAAAAAGGACCCCATTAAAATCTTCTAAATGGGTTGATGAAATACAACCCAAAGGGTTTGACAATAAACACACAGAGGCTTGGAATGCGGTTGAATAATCAGCATTGCATACAGTTCCGTTAAAAATCGCCGCGCCGCAAGTTGTACAATTAAAGGCTTCACGTGCTCAACAAAAGAGGGTCTGCGCAGAACTTTGAAGCCGGTGCATGTTTACTGACTATAGACACGAAAATCCTCAATTATAGGACAAGATACCCGAATGCATTCGAACCGAACTCAAAAAGAGCAAAGGAGGATTGGTTTCAAGGAGGCGGAAGTGGATTTCGCCCTCTCGTGTTTTACTTAATGAATATCTAATGCGTTNTTCGCCTTTTATGGCTACATCTAACAACCCAACACTTATTTTTAAATTATTTGCTGCTAAATATACGTAAGTAGTAGTAACAAGTGAACAGAATTTGGAAATACGGTTGTAGCCTTTAGGGGATGTTTAAAGCAAAATTAGTTTATTTCAGCTTTAATGAGATGGTCGTCATGCATAGTATTGTTTTGGGCCCGACTATACAACTCAGGAACTAAGGTTGACCATTCTTCCCGTTCGCCAAAATTCTAGTGCATTTTCCAAAAAATTGCCATCTGAGTCAATCATAAGTACACGTTCTTCTGCGACTCAAAACCGAAAGCTCGAAACGATTATAAATGTCAATTTGCTATTAAAAAACCCGTTGGAGTACTGAGCCACATCCTCCGACTAATCAAGGCTGGTTTGCATGGGTTAAATGTTTCCTTTTACAAGCGCTCGTATAAATCTATGCTGTTCAAATCCTATTCCGGCTAACTCCTTTGCGTTCTTCAAAGCTTCGCTTGTCCATGCGTTATGCGGTGCACAAAACTATGATCAGAACTGGTTGTTTTTAACATACCTAGATTGACGGCTTGCCCGGTTTAATAGAAGAATCTAAACAGTGAGTAAGCATTTATTCCGCACTCCTTAATTCACTTGTGTGCGTAATTTTAATATTATCACATCTGGCATCCAGTGTGAATCACATGGAAGGGGAAAACTATGTTTGGTCCCTTCGAGTGTGCTATTTTAAAAGGGAATCAAATTCCTTTTATCAAGCCATTTCCTTATAGTATACGCAGCCATAATATTAGGTGGGTAGGCAATTGAATCGGTTCAGGAGCAGACGGAAGAAAGAGGGAAAGAAGCGAAGAACGCTGCACCACAGCTTCATGCCTGCGACTTCTCATCTCTTCGCCCCTGTCTCAATCAATCTCTTGTCTCATTCAGCTAAAGATTAATGACACACAGCTCCTTCTGAAGGAACGCATGGACCACTGCTGCCACTTGTAATGCAAGAAGACAATGTTTGCAGGTATTAACAAAAGGGGAGCAGCAGATTTGCATCTTTGGCACACTAATTGGGTCGCAGATTTCCTAAATTAGTTCCCTATCCTGCACTACACTTGCTGTGCATAACTTGCCTTGCACTTCTCTCACGTGCTTTCATATTTACCAAATAAGTAGCACCGATAGACCTACTGACACATTATAACTTGCTCAATATTTATACCCCGCCGTTGTCGCACTGCAGCACGGTGCTTAAGACTAGGCCTAACTAAATCTGACCGGATTGGACTGGGTTGGAACGCACAAGATGAGCCACCCTGACTAGATTATGACGAACGCAGGTCAAATAAGAAAAAAGAGGGTATACAGGGCTATCTGACCTATCGTGCATGCCTCATCCACATAGGCGCTTTACCCGTTACCACTAAAGTCCAACCCAACACTTTATTCTGACCCACCAAAACAACTTAACATGAATTCATGCCATGTGAATGAGGTTTCTCTTTCAATCTTTCTAGCAGATGTTGGGGATCAAGGTGTACACATAAGAAGTGGGTCTGATGACTTCCAAAAATGAGTGAAGGGGAACCCTTCTGTCAAAGCCGCCTTGCTCATGCCATGCTCCATGCTTTGCACCCCACTACGTTCAATAGGCTCCCATAGATTACGACTTGCATTATATCTCACTGCTTATACCCCGCGCATTCAATTTAATCGGAACAGGGGACTGGTTTTCTCACAATCCATTTCTTACCTTTATTTTTCTACCTTTGTGCCACAAAACAACTGGCTCCTCTGCCCCTTACGCTTCTCTCAGCTTCCCCTCTTAACTCATCGTCTGTTAGCGCCTTCTTTTTAATTTCATGTTCGTCCCTCTACTAGCTTTAATCTCGGTTATGACTTGTTGAAATAATGTGACTATTCATAACCTGAATCAAACTAGCACAGACCAGACTGGGCCTCACTTAACCACACCCTACCCAAAACCCAATCTTCTTTTGGTACAGCTTAGATTGGAGCACAATTATTTTTAAATTTCTAGCTTTCTTTATGTCACTTTAGTTTGTCAAACACCAGTTTGTCATAATCCCATCTCCTACTTTCGCCACTGCTCCTACTTCTTGCTTTGTAATTTGTAGGCCGCTCGAATCCCTGCCTACTTATCTCACTGCTCGATGCTTTTTTCCCTTTACAGAGAGTCCCTCTACCTGGCTCTGCATAATAACGGATACGAATGTGTGCTTCTAGCTCTGGACTGCCTGCTCCGGCTCCACAATATATCAGCGTCTGTCTGCCTATTTTCACAGGTTTGTGTGTGTAGCCTTTCCTACACTTATTTTAGTACTTTCAAAGTGTCACCTATATTGGCGTTTTAAGAAAACAAATAGAAACGTGTTTGCTTGAGCGCTTGCATGTTTGTGGGTGCGAAAACAAGTTCATCTCATCCTCTCCCCCTAACTTATCCGTCTAGCCCATCAAATCGACAGTTCTGTTCTAATTAAAGTAGGAGCTCCTCAAATTTTTTGTATGGCAGCTAGCTCGTTGTCCCTTTGGCCTCAAATTCCACACTCTGTCAACAATCTATCAACAATCCATTTCTTACCTTTATTTTTCTACCTTTGTGCCACAAAACAACTGGCTCCTCTGCCCCTTACGCTTCTCTCAGCTTCCCCTCTTAACTCATCGTCTGTTAGCGCCTTCTTTTTAATTTCATGTTCGTCCCTCTACTAGCATTAATCTCGGTTATGACTTGTTGAAATAAAGTGACAATTCATAACCTGAATAAAACTAGCACAGACAAGACTGGGACTCACTAAACCACACCCTACCCAAAACCCAATCTTCTTTTGGTACAGCTTAGATTGGAGCACAATTATTTTTAAATTTCTAGCTTTCTTTATGTCACTTTAGTTTGTCAAACACCAGTTTGTCATAATCCCATCTCCTACTTTCGCCACTGCTCCTACTTCTTGCTTTGTAATTTGTAGGCCGCTCGAATCCCTGCCTACTTATCTCACTGCTCGATGCTTTTTTCCCTTTACAGAGAATCCCTCTACCTGACTCAGCATAATAACGAATAAGAATGTGTGCTTCTAGCTCTGGACTGCCTGCTCCGGCTCCACAATATATCAGCGTCTGTCTGCCTATTTTCACAGGTTTGTGTGTGTAGCCTTTCCTACACTTATTTTAGTACTTTCAAAGTGTCACCTATATTGGCGTTTTAAGAAAACAAATAGAAACGTGTTTGCTTGAGCGCTTGCATGTTTGTGGGTGCGAAAACAAGTTCATCTCATCCTCTCCCCCTAACTTATCCGTCTAGCCCATCAAATCGACAGTTCTGTTCTAATTAAAGTAGGAGCTCCTCAAATTTTTTGTATGGCAGCTAGCTCGTTGTCCCTTTGGCCTCAAATTCCACACTCTGTCAACAATCTATCAACATGTTTGTGGGTGCGAAAACAAGTTCATCTCATCCTCTCCCCCTAACTTATCCGTCTAGCCCATCAAATCGACAGTTCTGTTCTAATTAAAGTAGGAGCTCCTCAAATTTTTTGTATGGCAGCTAGCTCGTTGTCCCTTTGGCCTCAAATTCCACACTCTGTCAACAATCTATCAACTACCGACTCACTTCACTCCATTCAGCCACTGTTCTCCTGCTTCTCTTCTACTTCTCTTATTTTGAGTTAAAATGGATCCACCACATAAAACTAGCAAAAGCTCTCACACCACTTTGTCCCCTACAAGACGCAATGCGTACGAACAGATAGAGCGTAGTGGGCGGCAATGAAGACTAACACTCACCGAAGATGCGTTGGAGTGAGACATAGGAAATAGGCGCAAACATGGGGCTCCTACAAACCCATTTTGAAGAGGCAACCACACTCTCTTATGTGTGCACCATAATCCCTAATATCCGTGAAAAAGAAGACCCTAATTCATACTGTATGGAGTTGTGTGGAGTTAGTTAGACAGGTAGATTTGAATTTCAACACAAAAGGTGCCTTTGTGGAAGAGAGTTCGGTAAGTAATCTCTGATGCGTATGACTCTTCAAATGCTTAAAATAACTGTTATTTTGCATTACAATGGGCGATGGTGGTCTGTGCTCTTTTTCGCGGAAGCTAAGTTAACTGAACGCTCAGTTGAGTTAGACAGGGGTATGACTGAGACAGAGGTGCAGAAATGAGAGGCATCTGCAATGGAAGGAGTTAGGGCGGGGACGGACCAAAGAGGATAAGAAAGGGGCACTGTGGGATGCCTTAGCGCAGTGGTGTGGTTCAGCGCGCCTTAGTCCTTTTCATCTTTTTCCGATCCACTTCTAAATTGATTCCCAACCCACTCATTTGGCTGTATGACTCAGTAAGACATGAAGAAGTTGACTCAGGGGAAGAGATTTGAATTATTTTAATGACATACTCAAAGAGACCAATCAGAGATTTTCCTTTCTGTGTGATCAGCACTGAATGCTCCAGGTAGTAACATTGAATTGACACAAGCAAATAAATAGAGTGGAAGGAAAGGGGTTGGAAGCATATCCTAACCCTATTTTCCAAGGTTTTGCCTGTTTTGGACCCCAGATATCTCTGAAACGGCAGGTAAAGAGGCTTGATTTTACGAGGAGATAGACGCGGCTGCGATGGGAGTGGAAGAGGAGAAGAAGACCGCAGCCAAGAAAAACAAAGTGGGAGGGGGACAATGACGAATAATGGATTGGTAAGAACGATAACGCGTCGAGGCAAGATGAGTGATCGCAGATGATACAGCACGTAGATGGGCATGTCTTACGATTTGTTGTGTGATAGACCCATCCGAACCTGACGCGGGTGAATCGATTGGTGGCACGCCCTGCGTGGTGTCCCTCAGTACCGTCTGGTGTGAGCTCTAGGCAGTATCTCCTGTAGGTAGTTTTGTAGGAGCAGACACCACTTGTCCTTGTGCTTTTCCACCTTAAGTGAATGCCTTGCATCACAGTGCGTGCAAAGTAGGCAAGAGGGTAATTAAAAAGGGTCGCTGACACTTATGTACTTTGAGTTAAATGCACTGCTTCTTTGAGACTTCTTATCCTCGGCTTTTGAGTCCACATTTTTGGGAAGGACTCCTATTGATTTCCTTGGAACTGGCAAAGGTGCGTTTCCGCTGATTTTTCCTAATCGCATGCCCAGGCCAATCCTTGCCTTGCTCTAGGCAGGATAATGGCGGTGATTAAATCCCTCTATCATAGGCAAAGCAGCATGGTTTTTCTGCTGAAAGTGACGAAATGGCAGCCATGTGAATGGCGACGACGAGGGACTTACAGAAGGCTAAGAGGGGCCGACCATAAACCCGCTTTCTGAGTCCTCATTATAAGAGAATCCGATTGACTTAGAGGTTTTGTTATGCGATTGACCGGTAGTAACTCATTAGACCTGTTAATTAAAGCAGTGCAAAATAGAATAAAATAATAGAAGGTTAGCTGCAGTTTCTTATGAACCAGATGTGCAAACATTCATCTTTTTGGTGAAAAATTTAGAAACTCTTTCATATGGTAAGTAGACTTAGCAAATAGTGGGGTTTATTACGAACAGTAAAACATTAGTGTTAGTACAATTGCGTTTGCACATGGCTAATTCTCTGGTTGTCAACGGAGGCAAGGGGACATCTGTCCTCTACCAATATTCGCACCATTGTCTAGGGCAAGCAACTCTGCCAAGGCTCAAAAAGGAGAGGCGGAACTGTGATGAGTTGGTAAAGATGCTAAAATTCCAACCTTAATCACCACTTCCTCGTACTTAAGGCCTCTCAGTTCTTTTAGGGTGACAATAGGATCAACTTCACATGTGCCAGAAAAATCAAGGCGCCGAGATTGACAATGATTGCCACAATAGAGTGTTGTTTTTCATGCTCAGTTTCATTGAAGAGTGGTTCCCAGTTAGCAATGTAGTAGGCCTGTCACATAAATGCAAGCCGATTCTAGCCGAGGTTGCCGTTATTTGGTAGCATTATTGACAACGTCATCAACGCTATCCTATTGGACGTCACTGCAATCGGTAACTATATTGCACGTGCACAAGTGTACCTTACCGAGGCGTTCCTGCAAACCTAGTAAAGCCCATTAACAAAAAAGCATTTTTCCCCCTTACAAAAGGATTTAAAGAAAGCCGATCTGCTTATTACTTTCTTTGCTTCATTTGTTAGCATTCTGCAAGTCACCTACCTGTCCACCCGCTTTCGCTGGCCTATTTTTTCAATTCGTTGCTCTTTATCTTCCCTTGAATGGAGGCAAATACCTCGTGGTGGAACAGAGAAGACTTTAAATGCAAAGACGTTTGGCTTAAGGGCAATGTGCTATAACACCAACATTAGGCAATCTTGATAGTGCGGAGCATGTTAAAACACGTTAGTATTAGCATATCTCATTCTCTTCCGCCTCTTTTACGTGCACCATGAGGAACGAGTGTCAGCCAAGGTAAGGAAGCATTCAGAAGAATGACGCTTCCTTCCTTGAGACCACTGAGCATTATTTGTCACTGGTCGAGCAAGAATGAGTTCATCACATAGCCGAATGCCACACAGTAAACGCGTCCTCTTGCCTTCTGCCATTCATCTTGATTCCCATGTTGTCATTGTCCTCAATATAAGGTTCTCTATCAGATACTCAGGCCCGTTTCTTTAGATACTTACTTTTGGTCTCCTTTTAATCCCCTGTTGCCTTCGCTCCGCTCTCAGCCACTCCCTGACACCCAGCTGCGTACTCCAACGCTTCAATGCCACAGTGCCAGAAGAGATTAAATTAGTAAAAATTAGGTGTAATTTGTATAATCAACTTCTCCTCCTTAACTGCTTCACTTCTTCTTCTTTAGCTGGTTTTTTGAGTAAGCGTTGTCAAAACTGGTAGCTTTATGTGATTTCGAGCCTTAAATGTAAGGCAACTGGCAGCTTCCTCGAGTGCGCCATGATATGTAAACTCGTGTTCCTTCCAAAAAGTTGATTTCTATTTGCTACGCCCATATACAAGGCTTGGAATTCAGGAGCGTGTGGAAGGACGAGGAAAGGGAGTAATACTAATGTGTACTAAACCCATGACTGCAATATTGTTCCGCCACTCATATTAGCTTGTAGCTAGAACCAGAACAACCTTTCTAGTTACTTACTGCAGGCACCCATTAAAACACAAAGTCATTTTTGGCAATCAAGAAAACGACAAACTAGACAAAACGAAAGTTAATAACTAAGAAAATGGGCGAATTGACCAAATAATCTGTCAAACAAGCCATCATTTAATTGATCCACTGATCATTTGCTCGGTCAAATTGCCAAATCATAAATTAATGGATCAGCCAGAAAATTGAGATCTCAATCAGCTTGAATGGCTCACCAATTGACTTGCTTCTACGTGCAATGGCAAGATTGCTTGAGTGACTTACCAGGATGTTTTGAGGCGTAAACTGTCTTGCAGTTTCCCTCCCGCAATCAACATACTACATTCGCCTCCTCTTCTCCTTCCCCTTCACTCCTCATCTGTCTTTGCTTCAGTCCCCGCACCAAATCAACCACATTTTTCATCCCTTGCGTGGATGATGTTTTGCTCTTTAGCGGCAGCATAGCCGCTGTTGGAGGTAACAAGACTATGGAAACGGATCCCATCTGAGAGAGTGGCAAGTGTCACCAGCGCATCTGCCTACTCAAATTTTGTCGCTGGCTTGTCTTAGCCAGAAGGTCAGACAAGTCGCTTTCCCATTCATCATTCTCTACCAATATAATCGCATTGTCATCGACCTATACTAGATGGTTTTGGTCGCTGAGATAAATCTCCGTCACGTTTTTGCAAATGAGGTTAGAAATGCAAACCATCATGAACACGGATTGGAAAAAGGAAACTGCTCGAGAGTCCGATTGGGGGAAGGTTTGCATTTAACCAGCAAATATCTTGATTCCTTTGCTTTTGACTAGATCTAATGCGGTATCCTTAAAATTCCTTAAAAATGCACCTCTAAAGTGGACATTTAACGCGATTCCATTTAAAAGAATACTTGTTTTTTTTGTTAGTACAAATGTGCTCTTCACAATTACATGACTATAGACCTCAGCCATACCAATGGCAGCGAGTTTCTTGTAAAGTACAGTTCTAATTCCTGTTTATTTGCACTTTTGCTTCTCTTAACACATTTGCACTACTATCGCGCTGTCTCTGGTGAAGCACATATTGCCACCATCGGTGGTAAATTTGAGCAAACTTGAGCTCTTTATGAGCAAAAAGAGAAATTTCATGCTTGAATATGTCATTGCGAAACCAATTTGCAAACTCTCTCATGCCCACTTAAAGAGGAGCAGAAGTTTGCTTTTACTCTCCTGAATTGCTCCAAAATCTCTTTGAAGTGCATGATATTTTGCCTGTCTATCCTTGGTAAGCATTGCAGATAATAGGCAAAGCAGGTAGCATCAGAACTTATCTTAGTGTAGGGTTAGAAGGGCGCGCACTAATCTTTGTTCTGAAGCGTTGAAAGCGTTAGTTTAAGTTAATCCTCCTTATTATCCCATTTAAGCAAGCAAAATCAGTTGATTATATTTGCAATAGATTTATTCCAAAGATGCTAGGCGTACACTTTATAGGTGGTTTTATGAGGGTACAACCAGAGCCTTTTAAGTTTATGCTTGGGGAGCAAAGAATGTAAGGTGCAACTTTCGCCTCTCCTCAGTGTCACTTTTCTCCACGCGCATGGTAAGGGAGTTACGCTTCGGTGGAAAATGGAAAACGCGACGGTCTTCGGCATCAATTACTAATAATAATTACGTAGCTTATTCAGCATAATATGATTTTTAATTTTTTGCACTGTNGGCGCGCACTAATCTTTGTTCTGAAGCGTTGAAAGCGTTAGTTTAAGTTAATCCTCCTTATTATCCCATTTAAGCAAGCAAAATCAGTTGATTATATTTGCAATAGATTTATTCCAAAGATGCTAGGCGTACACTTTATAGGTGGTTTTATGAGGGTACAACCAGAGCCTTTTAAGTTTATGCTTGGGGAGCAAAGAATGTAAGGTGCAACTTTCGCCTCTCCTCAGTGTCACTTTTCTCCACGCGCATGGTAAGGGAGTTACGCTTCGGTGGAAAATGGAAAACGCGACGGTCTTCGGCATCAATTACTAATAATAATTACGTAGCTTATTCAGCATAATATGATTTTTAATTTTTTGCACTGTATATTGCGGCAAAGTTGGTGGTCGATTTCTACATCCCGGGTACCGCCAAAATCAACATGAGTGGTGTGAATGTGCAAGAGGATTCGCTGCTGGCGGACTGCAGTTCAGAACTCCATTTAATAACATTCTTTGTGCCACAGTGCAAAGTTAAGCGGCCTATTTGCGGTGATCCGCATCAATCATGCTATCCCATTAACTATATATGCTTGGAAACAATAATTATAACTAGAAGGGCAACTTGGGCAAAGCGCTATAATAATGCATTGTCATGCCTTAGCTATATTTGTTAGTGTAATTCTGCAATGAAAAATCACATGTAATGTTTAGCATTTACAATGAATGCCTTGTGCATTCAATCATTTCCTGGCAGCATGCATATCCATACTTTTTATAGTACATTCATCATAAATTCTGTAAGGGCGACCTTTCACATCGTTTTGCATGACGAGCAAGTTAATCTTAAGATGTCGTTTCCCCTCTTACGATTTGTCGAAAGCTTGCAGTCGTTTAAAGTTATTTTCGCCATTCGAGGTACGAGCAAGCCTTAGCTATATTTGTTAGTGTAATTCTGCAATGAAAAATCACATGTAATGTTTAGCATTTACAATGAATGCCTTGTGCATTCAATCATTTCCTGGCAGCATGCATATCCATACTTTTTATAGTACATTCATCATAAATTCTGTAAGGGCGACCTTTCACATCGTTTTGCATGACGAGCAAGTTAATCTTAAGATGTCGTTTCCCCTCTTACGATTTGTCGAAAGCTTGCAGTCGTTTAAAGTTATTTTCGCCATTCGAGGTACGAGCAGTGCATTGCTGGCGAGTCTAGTTTCATTTTTTAGGCCGTAGGATAAGGTCTGATTATCCGCATGTTGGTTACATCTAGCCAATACAATGCGGTGATTTCTGCAATGCTTGTCGATTATGTAAACATACCCATGAAACTGAGTGGCCTATTATTTAAATGCATGCATTCAAATTAGGCGGTTTTCAATACCAACGGAGAACCTCAGTGCATTTTGTCAGGGGCACTGTGATGAGTTAAGTGTTCTCTAAGGCAAGAGAAAGCATTTTCGAGCATTTAACTCCTCTTAATTTTCGCCGAATGTTTTGGCTTACAATACCAATGACTGTAGAGATGCTCGAAGATTGCCCTCACTTTGCTCCAAAAATGACCCATAACGTCTTCTTATTGCCATTTGATCAACTTCAACTGAATAGAATATTTAGCGTGTATCAAAGTTTTTCTAAAGAAAACCAACGCATCCCATTGTTAGCAGGTTTTTGCTTGTTTTTTGTTCTGCTTATCATTCATTTACAAGTGCATGAGTTATTTTGCTCTGGGTCCTGTGTCTGACCAATCGGTTGATCGTCTTTCTGATAAGGTGTTAACAACACCGGCTAGTTGTAGTCATCACCACTGATCGACTGATTGGTACAACTTCCAACACGAAGTAGTAGCAAGAGAAAAGTTTAGGCCAAAATATTAAAATTACTCGCGATAAAGTCGCTCAATTTTGTACATTAGTAAGCAGGGGAGATAAAGCAATTGCCGCAGCCTACTTGTTGGCATTGACGCAGAAGCATCCACGGAAATAAAGACAGTTCTAAGAATATATTTCCTCCTCATGCATGAATTTTTAATCCATTTACATATAAAGAGCACTTATTAATGCCAATTATATGGCTTCAGCTCCCTGACTGGTCAAATGCAAGATTCTCTTCAGACGGCAGCCGCGAATATCATGCAGAATTAAATGTCCCTATATTCTAAAGTGAATGCAAGAATAGCATCAGTTCATTTCAAACTGGTGTCAACCCACTTTCTTTAACAATTACCTTTCGCTCTCAAGGTAAAATACTCACTTTCGTCCCATATTCTACCACCGAGCCAGGCATAAACATGCCTTGTTTTTGCGCATGCGGTAAGTCAGATAAGCTCTATCTGCCTTTACATCGATTTCGTTATTTGCCATCAAACTACTTAGAGCAATTCGCTTTGACTACCGTGACCCCAGGAGAGAAAATGTAATCAGTGCAGTTGTGAGATAAAGCACATGATACCTTGACTCCGCTCAAAAATCTGGTCATCTCGATTCACTGCTAATATTTCGGGAACTGGTGAATTTACCCTTTTTAATACTTTATCCTCAGCGTTCAAGAACTACATCTTCTTGCCACGGTGGTGCCTTCGCTTAACCGTGGCCACAGTGCAACGCTGAAATGTCATCTCGTATGCTGGTTTCACCGCGCAAGTGTTACTATGTAGCGTTTCAGTAGAGCCGATATTCGGTTCCGAAAATCAGCGACACGAAGATGTTGAGAGCCAGAGGGAGGCAACGCATGGTGGAGATGACCAAAAATAACCCACTGCTTGGATTTTATTTTGTGCGCCTCAAGGAGCACACGACCTTTGTTCTATCCTCGCGTTTGGTCTCCGTCAGCCTCAGTAACAATCACCTACTATATTTGGGTTCGCCTTTTGCTACATTTCAGCGTCAGTGGATATTGCCACCTATGTCAGCTATCGGCAATGCTTCCTTTCCCTCAATCCTATATCTAACACATCTTTCCCCATCTGTACTCTTCTTTGCCTTCCTCAGCATGCACATCACTCAACTCCACGAAGTCTGCGTAAGCTTTGGTGAATTCCGTTCATTTTAACGCATCGTCTTAAGTCCCAATAAGACATCAAAATATAAAAGATGCGTAAGTCTGACGAGCTCAGGTCGGTTAAAATAGCTGACTGCTGGGAAATTGCAGGGCATATCCTCCTACCAAATTCGTAGTTGAGTATATGGAGGGCGAGCAATTCTAAGAAGGAGAAGATTACAAAAAGCGCCAACTGGTGTTGCTAATGCACAGATAGCGATCGAATCGCTTCATTTATGAACGTGACTACACTTCGTTTAGTGATTTCACGTTGGCGATGAAAGTCCCTGGGTTCCACATGCAGAGCCCTTGCAATGCACAACAACTCGTTCACAACGTGACGTCAACTCATTAGTTTGCAATGTTGCTCCCTGCTCAATGAAGGTGTTGGGTTGTCGCATATAATTGTATTATTTTATCACAGTGGTGTGGTAAGTCGGTAGCTTGCCCTTTTTCTGCTTAGATGGGTGTCGAGGGGCGCGATTTTGTGCTTCGTAATCCTATAAATCGTCCGAGGTCTTCTAACTTAACGCTACTAACTTCGTGACGTCAGAGCCACAAGCAGATTGTGCCCGAAACCACCATCAATAGCAATAGCAAAACGAGCTTCCAATGCCATCACTTAGTGTCGCATGCAGCACTCATTTGACTTATCATTCATGCACTTTATTCGTTTGGACACTTCCTTTTTCCACACCTACACCATGGCATCACTGCTACATTACTGCCCTGTTGAAGTGATGCGCTGACACCAACAGCCATTCCGCTCTGCCATCCCTGTCTTGTCACAAGGCAAGGGCTGCCTTAATGCAAGCTAGAGGCTTTTCCAGTCGATCCCTCCGAGTAGTATCTTCCATCATAACAATCAAATCGCCGAATTCAGTGGATAGGTGTTCAGAGTTTAATCCTCCTAGTCGATAGCCAAAGCATATTTTAATGCTAGTTATTGTTGCTCCAAGTCGATAATAATATTGGCGAACTAATGCTTTTCACAGCAGGCAATGAGCCGGTGAGTCGTTAATCCTGCACATGTGCGAAGACCTTAGGAAGCAACGTTAGGTTAGCTTGGATAGGTTGAAAGTATAAAGCAGAATTTATTGAGAGGCAGCATGAGTGGAAATAGCACATGCCTAATTCAGGCTCAAAAATTATGGCGCAGTTAACTTTTGACTTTGCCATATATTTTTAAGTGACCTCCTCAGCAGCCAAATGCTTTCGTACACCAAGCAATAGCAAAACGAGCTTCCAATGCCATCACTTAGTGTCGCATGCAGCACTCATTTGACTTATCATTCATGCACTTTATTCGTTTGGACACTTCCTTTTTCCACACCTACACCATGGCATCACTGCTACATTACTGCCCTGTTGAAGTGATGCGCTGACACCGACCGCCATTCCGCTCTGCCATCCCTGTCTTGTCACAAGGCAAGGGCTGCCTTAATGCAAGCTAGAGGCTTTTCCAGTCGATCCCTCCGAGTAGTATCTTCCATCATAACAATCAAATCGCCGAATTCAGTGGATAGGTGTTCAGAGTTTAATCCTCCTAGTCGATAGCCAAAGCATATTTTAATGCTAGTTATTGTTGCTCCAAGTCGATAATAATATTGGCGAACTAATGCTTTTCACAGCAGGCAATGAGCCGGTGAGTCGTTAATCCTGCACATGTGCGAAGACCTTAGGAAGCAACGTTAGGTTAGCTTGGATAGGTTGAAAGTATAAAGCAGAATTTATTGAGAGGCAGCATGAGTGGAAATAGCACATGCCTAATTCAGGCTCAAAAATTATGGCGCAGTTAACTTTTGACTTTGCCATATATTTTTAAGTGACCTCCTCAGCAGCCAAATGCTTTCGTACACCATTCATTTGACAATATCAAGCCTTGATAAATCACAATTGCACACATACATCATTATGTATAGGCGCGTGCATTAACGCATCGACACTTGGATCTGCTTTACCAAGAATGAAACAAGAAATCATGTATTTTTAGCAGTCCTTCAATCGACGTGCTGCATCATCGCAGCATTGTGCAGAGCTCCGAAACTTCCCTCGGGCCGAATGACAGCATAATACGCGGACTGATTGCATGCACCTATATTTGCCAGTCCACCCAGCGAAGGCAAAAATCGTCGACCAGGTGCCCGCTATCGAAACCGGGAGTTAAACGAGCACCATAGCCCCTAGTCACTCAAGCATCTTGTCAGGAGTTCCCTCTTAATCGCCTGCGTCAGCCACCGCAACTTAGATAGCGCTGAAAGTAAACCCCAACTATCCAGCCGAGGAATTACGTAACTACAGGCTCGAGCAAAGGGATGGCGTGCATCAGACGGCCTTAATCAGGCGACGAGTCATGACGAGCCTCATGTGAAAGCAGCCAAATATGGGCATGACGTCATTTTGACGTCAAGGATTTGGTTGGTCCATGCCATCCATTGAGGAGCCGCGTTCGGTCTCCACTTCCACCAGTTATCCGCCATGGAGGCATTCTAAATCTTGACAAGTAGTCATTGTAATTTGCGCCCTCCTGATAGAGCTGCTGATTAATCGATCGGATTGTGAAGTATAATGCTGTTCGAGGTATCTCATGAGTGGCAAAATATATGCACTAAGTCATCAAATGCATTTTGATACTTACTGTTAGGGGAGAAGAAATTGTTCTGCATAGTAGACCTACTAGCATTCGTTGGGCCCTAAAATGAAATAGCGTTTATCTTCTATGATTTCTTCCGCGTTTACCTCATTGACGTGGATCAACTCTTCCAACTAGTCTATGCTGATTAGCGCAACCTTGGTTTCCGAGCAATCTCAATTTCGACCTCCTTACATTCCGCAACCAAAATAAATCGACATTTTTCTTGCAATCTCCCTCTAGTAATGGCATAAACAGACCGCTTGGCTGTTTGCTTCCCATTCAAAGGTCTTTACAGCTCAATTCTACTCGTTCATTTGCAGTGAACTGCCTGATAAATTGCTCAAGCGTTTTGTTTATCTTCAACGAATTTCTTCAACCATGTCGTCCACGTTAACACGTTTACTAGCCACATTCATTTGAACCATTTGCACATTTTCTTGCCGTCTAGCGTCTACTGAGCAACACGCATATGCTGCATAGATAGCAAATCATCCACCAGCGATTCGGTGCAGATGGGCTAGAGGACTGCCCACCAACGTAAGATGCTCCCTAACACCTCTCATACGCAGCACATGGCTAACATATTTCGTATTAACTACCTGCTTTGTACTACTGCAAAGTGGTGTTATATTGGTATATCTATAGATGTGCAATGTGTTTCGTTTTATTAAGAAGCTTCATCTTAGGGATTGCGCAAATGGTTTGCGATCATTAAGGTAGACGTCATTAATTTTAGATACTCTTCTTTGATTATCCATTCCTCTGTATATGAACGCGTGCTTCAGTAAAGGTGTGTAGTTGTGTATGGTTAGTTTTGTTTATGCATAGGAACATGTTAGGTGGGAGAACTTCTATACTAGTCCAAATGACGAAAATTCAGGCAACGTCTAGTCATACCAAATTATTCAGGTCATTAATTCAGAACCTTTTTACAATGCTTTGCATGGTTCAGCAATATTGGACCTCATTGTTTGCTTTGCTCAACTCCTCACATATTTTGCAATGGGTGCTTATAGTGAGGCCTTAGTCTCTTCTGCTTTGCGGACATTTATAGCAGAATATTTGAGTTAGATGTGGACGGGCGCTACCATGTGAGCAAGGCTTGGAATTTTTAGTAATATTTGCGTTTAGCCATTACCTTTTGCTTAAAACTGATGACCTAGTAAGGCAAGATCATTCACCGCATAGAGATTGCATGTGTATATCTTGGAAGCTCCTATGCTGGGTGCTCTTAATGCCAAAATAATTTAAGCGTTGCAAGCACTGCACCGCATTGAGTTCAGATGATGACATCTATAGCATGTGGTAGACAGAATTACGTGTATTTTAAGCCATTGGCATTTAAATAGTTTGCACATGTAGCTGCAAGCGCGCAAACCGAAAAATTGTTTAACTGCTTTATAGGGTCCTGCATCGAGCTGCTTAACCTACCTCACACAGCTTCACACCCAGCTATGTGTTTTGCGAGAGGCTATGTACTCAATGCAAGACAAGACTTCTGCATTTGCTTTCGCTGTGATTTTACCCTAGTCATTTTGAAATGCAAGGGTAAGTTCCACTTAAACCTTTAGGACGTTAAGGAAAAAATGCAAAATTAAGCAGTGCAGCATGGAGAATAGCGGCAGAGTTGCGTATAATATAAAACCACCATCCATGCTCTTTGGATGTGTATATACCATAAATCTTATTAGGAGCCAGAACAACTGAGTCCACAGCAAATAGTAATTATATGTTTCAGATCAGTGAAGTCACTTCGAGAAGAGATTAGTGGTAGACACAATCAAATTGGGTCCCAAATAATCCTTAATGTACAGCTGTGTTCTGCGCATCACTCGCTTTTCATCGCAAGGCTGAACGTCTTTAAGCGCATCTAGTTATCTACGACAGAATTGTTAATCTTTGGCCAATTTTGCACTAATTCTAGCCCTTCAAGGAAATGGACGAATTTAACTAGGACAGACTGGATGGCGCAGGAAAATAGGATTCCATGGTACTTTGTAAATATGGCGTTCCACTTGATTTCTAATAAGTACCCTTATTATCGGCTGCTATTGTCGCTGCGGATGATTTTGGAACTTATTTACTACTAAAAGTCAAAAGTAGCAGCCACAATTCTCGCGGGAACAAACATGGGTTCAGTAGCCTGCAACAGACTTTGGTAGCATAAAATCGATCTGGTCAAATTATGTGTCCAAAAACAGTGTTTGGATTTGCTCTTCCATTTTTTCTAAGTTAATTTTAATTTTAAGTTGCTTCGGCTCTATTTTGATGAGTGCGTTTTATCTGATAATAACTCTGGGAAAAAAATGGTCGTAGATTTTACAGTAGCAAAAGTGCTGGAACTGTGTTTGGAATTGGCAGTGTCATAGGCACTTTCTTCACAAATTCTGCGAAAGCATTTAACTAGACAGGTTGCAACTTAGTTTAAATTGGTGCCATTGAAGACATCTAAATGGAAGCAAAATTGTCATTTTGCGTTTCGTAAGCAGGCTGATAACTCAAAGCACCTTGTAACATATCTGCATTCTAATCCCAGTTCTTCGCACCCTATCCCTTACAGACTGTCTTGCAAATAAGTGAGCATCTGCACCCTTTATTCTATTTCTGAAACCAAATCAACTTTTCAACCCGGTTTATCATGTCATTCGTGACTTAGTTGGCAAAACTCAATAAAATGCGGGTCTTGCCAACTAACTGGACCACTCGTTATGCTCCTGAACAATCGGTCTATGTTTATTGTCCGCAACACCGTAAAAGATGCGGTGGCAAGTGTGCTACAGTTTTACATGTTTACGGACACCATACGTGGGTGAATGAATGGGCGTTTAGGAGTGTTTTGCCGCCATACATTACCGAGCAATAGTCCTACTCCAAATATAAATATCTTCCTGTGGATTCTGGCACCTTGGCGGATCTTTGGAAATTAATAATAGTGATATCACATGTCAGTTAAAGCGTCAGGCATGGGTACGAATAAAGCAGGCAGACTAATCAACCGGGCTCTGCCATATGACGATGTGGACTTTACGGTCCACATTGTCTAGCTGTCTGTTGGTACAGGTCTGGGTAAACTACATGAGTTCTTAATTCGCTTGCTATCATAATAACGCCAATTTTTTTCCCTTCCCACAGGCATTTACTTTTTTGTGATGCCAAGATGGTAAAATAAATTTACAACTGCAAATTCCTTGCTTAGATATTTAAAGTCTAAAACAAAATTTATGCTTTTGGGCACAGAATTGGCCATAATAGGCCCTAGAATGTGCCCGTACTAGTCACATACCCAATCAGCGCCTTGTCATTGCCAGAACATCGCCTAAACTAGTTTAAGATGCAGCATACTCTGACTCATCTCAGCGCAAAAACTGTGCAAAGTAGAGCTATTTCGAAGTGAAAGGGTTTTCTTTTTTAAGTTGGGGACAATGAAAAAAGTGCAAAAGCAAGTACATCTCAGCACGCAAATCAGCTAGAGACAAAGCATAGGGATTGGTGGAGAAATGGAATCCAGGTGTTGACTATGGTCGTGTTCGTGGAAGTGTGCACTGTGATCTGAGTTTGTAATTTTGTTCAGCACTTAAGAAATGCAACTCGTAATTGCAAGCCACTCTTATATGATACCAGCGGCTGTATAATGTTTAAACAAATTTTGCTGATCACATGGGAGCGAACACAGTGACACGAAATTACGAGGAGCATATTAAACCTTCCTTTCTACTGGATGCCATCGGCCCACGAATCCTCCTTAAAGTAATAAACTTTAAAGGTAGCATGTTTAAAGCGTTATACAATCTACATCTTCATAATGCTCATCCATCACTAGTTTGTGCCTGTGACCCTTTGAGGAGCTGACACTTAAACATACCACTCTAGCAACCAATATGTTGACAAGGAACTTTCAAATACCGTTTTTGAGCTTGCACTCTGCTTTGCAGACTGCCACATTAAATAGCAAATATTCATAAAACTGTGCTGTCTCTTCTGATGACTGCAGGTTGTTTTTTCTTTTGTTAGCAGTTCAAAGGATTCGTCCGAAATTCGAGTTGCACTATTTGTACCTAATTTGCTGAAAATTTACAGCTGTTCCTGATCTACGTTCGTAAATTAGACTACCACGTGGTAGCAATTTTGTGAGGAGCACCACTTCCAACGCCACGTCGACTATCCGCTTTAAGTTCTAAATCTTTAATAGACCTGAATGCTTGATTTTGCACTATTATTGAATCACTTTGCAAATAATGAGGGTGCTGAGGGTCTGCGATTGATCTTCCTACTAATTTTATTTTAAAAGCAACAATGTGACTCCCAACGCATCAAGACAGTGGGTCCAAATGTGAAATAGCAAGTGTCTATTAAAACGGTGTGGGTTCTGATCCTTTGTTTGATGCCTGCCCTCGACGAGAACGACGAATATATTTTATAACGTTATAACAGTTTGAAACATAATACATTTGTGGGTTGCTTATGCATCATACTTGCACTCGCTGTTGGTTTTTGCTTTGCTCCAATAGGGCTGCTTAGAATTGTCTATTTCTGTATCGATAGGGATTGATGCAGCCGCCTGGACCATAAGGAAATAACGCCTCTTTTGAGGATAGTGCATCAATTTCGCATCAGCTAATCAATTAGTTAATCGATCAGCCATTCAACCTAACCAGAGGTTTAGCAAGCCTCTGCGCGACTGGCGCTTTGCAGCTTGATCTAGGGAGTCTAACAACTTTATCGATTTGTTTTACTTTCTTCCGTCATCTCACCTCAAAAATGCCTTTTGGATGCCTACTGTTCTAAGCGATAGTAAATCCTGAGCTAACCACACATTGCGTTTCCTCTACACTTTTGAGTAGCTTTCCAAATTTTGTTTTAAATGTAGAACTAATAGATTTTTGAAGGTGATTGCAGCATCAGGCAATATCCATCTTAGCTGTGAGGTGATTTTCTGGTTAGAGACCTGACGCACCCATTATGGCCAAAAATTTAATCGTGTCTGCTCGTTAGCTAGCTTTACTGTCCACTTCCTCAATCTTTTTAATTTGGAGCTGCTTTAGCGGTTGATACATAAAATCGGTACCTTGGAAGTAGTTTGTAAAATAAGATTGGGCATGACAGACTTGCCAATATCACCGGGCCGAATGTTCATGCGCCTTTTCTGCAGTAGCTTCCAACTGTGCACATGACGATTTCTCTCGGTCGCCCTAATAATTGACGTCAGCAGAGGAATCATACACGTGCAATGATCGTCATGCGGATAAATTTTGCGGTTCAAAAGAGGGAAGTTTGTGAGGAGAAATGGCCGCCACGAATAATGAAGCAGAGACTACCAAAAGGACTAAGCAAAGTGGCTGAGTGCTCAACAAAGATTTAAGCTCAGCATTTGGTCAAATGTCAGTAGAGTTCATGTCAGTTGCCTTTGGGTTAGCGCAGATTGCTGGTTGGGCAAAATGAGCTCAAAGTAAGCCGCCGTAAACAATGCTGTAAGCTTATTTACGTTCCACAATCCAAACAAGCTCGACTAGCCTTGACTCTAACTCAGCAATTAGAATTCAACAATTGTAAATCAATTCGCATCAGAGCGACCATCATTTTGCGCTAATTTGCTCCCCTTTGAGTAATTTTTTGTGTGATAGTTGCAAGGTATGCTTGGCTGCAACCTGCTCCCCGAATGTTGAGTGCACTCGCTTTGTGTCATGGAAAAGAGTAACATCTGGCACTAGATCAGTGCAGAGGCAATCCACCTTGCCTGCTGTAGAACAATGCGTAATATTCAGAGTCAGGCAGCTTCAATCCTTAATCTCCACTTTCTGTGTCGCTCACTCGAATAATTAACAGTGGCTTCGTTTTTGGAGATGAGCGGCATGTAGATAGCATGTGTTTTCGGCTGATCACAACCAGAGACATTTAAGCCAATGCTTAGGCTTGTTCCAGTTTTCAGTTCTGCTCACTCACCTTGCAGAGTAGTAATACTATAGTAGAAAATAGACGCAGTCGCATCAGCATTGAATGATAGCTGTACTCTAGGTGCTAAAGCCTGCTCTCATATGGGTTGTTTGCACGTTAATGCGTAGCATGTGTTTGGGGCAAATGTAAATGGAGAGGGTGGTAGTTGTGGTGTGCTTCTCTGCTTTAAATCCACGCAGGCTCAATATTGCGTAAAAAGCACATACTGGTTATGCCGTGAATTCTCCAAGCATCTATAAATGTGCATTAAATCTCCTCCTTGTTTCATTGCGACATGCCGTGACAGACTGCGAAAATATGGTCAACATCCCACCGCTTCTCCAATCGGATTCTATATTTAGTAAGAGCATGATTTGCCCATTTTGGCAGGAAACCTATGGAAGCGAAGACTGTAGTTCAGTTGAGGCACACTTTATAAAGAAAAAAATGTTTCATAATCGTTTCCCGGTCATATTCGCCTGCTACGCCTTGCATATCGGGTGGTGCATTGTGTGAAATTGGATATTTCATATCAAGAACTTATTTTTGGGTCTCGTCCTCTCATTTTTACAAAATTGCCTCTCAGTCCTAGCTGCATCACATTAAAAGGCGCTTTGAATTCCATGTTCTGTATTCTCACTGGATTGCAAGGTATCAGATGTCACACAATATGCCGTTAGCATATTAGACATCAAGTGGCACAATATGAGTTGTAAAAAAACATGTAAGCAGAAAGTGGTGCAGCGTAATTTGTGGCGGCTATGTTAAAGAATCTTTTAAGAGATAAAGAGAGTGTCAGAGGACAGAGAATAGATTAGCTGTCATTTGTGTTACTTATTTCGAATTCTTAAGGAGAAATTTTTGCACCAAATTAATCGGCGCAGATAATTAGCAGCCGGCAAGTCACTGTGGTTGCTAACTGTGGCGAAAGTTAAATATGTTTAAACGACCGAGTCATTGTCAACCCAGTTTCCCAGCAATTAAGGTATAAGATTTGGCACATGAACAAAATCGCTGTCAGCAAAAGTGACCACTTAGATTTTGACGTTCTTTTATTCCATTTAACACGATATACTTGGGCATCTTTTTGTTTATGGTGGACTCATTGAGTAGCATCAAAATTAATTTTGAATCAGCCCAGATAACCCCAGTGCAATGCACTACAATTTGTTCCAGCCAGCTGACGTATCTACATATGCACGCACAAATAAGAAGCAAAATCGCTAATGCCGATCAGAACTGCAACTAACTTGCAGGCGATGACATCTATGGTGTTTATGAGATTTACACTGACTGGGTACCCAAAATCAAATGTCGTCATAAACTCGGAAGCTTTCGCATTAAATGCATCTGCTTGAGTAGCAGTTTGCATTGAATGGTGAATCGCTTCCTCTGTTTCGTCCAAGAGTAATCATCCTTTTGCATAGACCTCTCTAGTTTAGCGAGAATTGTCGACCATTCAAAGAGGAGGCTGCAATGAATTTGCATCAGTTGGATGCTCACATCACACAACGCAATGCAATACATTGCCGCACTTACGAATGCCCTTGATGCAGTTAAGGGCTATAAAAACCGTTGGTTCCATCGATGCAAACACATTAACGATCTTTGAAGTTCGATCGCTTGGGCAGGGTTAATGACAGTTGAGCTCAACCGGATTGAAGCTTAAGGCTGAATCACCCAATCAGCAGTCGGCATTGGCATATCGACAACTCAGATGAACTCTGTCGACATCTGATTAAATGCTGAGCTTGAGTATCTACAGGGTATTTAACCAGTCTACTCCTACTCAGAGTATCTACAGGGTATTTAACCAGTCTACTCCTACTCACTTGGCAGTCTCTGCCTAATCGTCTACGATTGTTATTTCTGTGCAAGGAACTCCTCATTTAAGACAAAGATTTAAATTTGCAGAGCGGCCAGTGCATGTACATGAAGGTGCTACTGAAGTCAACAAGCTTATGCTCTCAGAGATGCATCTTAGGATCTGGAATTTGTCAATGCCAATTTCACGAGAGCCCAATGTATCCACTTTAAATTGGAGATCCTTTAGGAGATCCGTGTGAATGCGGGAAAACGAATGACTGAATCGCGGCATTTCTTGCTGCCACAGCGTCTTCATCCATCTATTCTGTCTACCTTAATCCATTACCAGCATTACCACAGCGGCGTCAACACTGTGTGCAGGCCATCATCCCATCCTAGCAAACGGCATCTTATAGCAGCCTAAGGTGCAATATCTCTTTTTACCTTTCTCGTGAAAATGTGCACTCAACTGATCGTATGGTTTCACTCAACATTTATAAAAGTAAAGTGTGACATGAGAAGTAAGTGGCGTGTACCAAAATAATTAGCCTCTTCTTATCAGTAATAGAGATGGAAGGAACTTTGCCATTAGAACTTTCGATAACGAAAGTATCCATTACTGGATGATTTTGCTATCATCAGCAAACCATCCCTTCACACGTTTACACAAAATTCTCCAAAAATCACTGAATTCCAATTAGGAGCAGTAGGCCTTCCCAACTCCATCCGGATAACCTCATATATACTTTCCTGAGGAGGGAACAATGGGAAGCGTGGAATCTAAGTACGTGTCCAAAAGTCTTCGTCGAGCCTACGGAATTAATATGCAATTGATGTGAGCATCAATCTTTCTGAACACGACCTATCCTCTACCTGGTTCAGACGCTTTGCAATTTCAGCAACCCTGAGAGGATTTAGTCAAGTGTGTTAAAGGAGGATTCCCATCCCGTTTCCGGTGTAAGAGTCTCTGAAACAATCTCATGTGATGGCATCACGTTTAATGATTTCTTCTGTATTCGCACTTCTTTTAATGGTTGACTCCAAAAGCATTAATGGGATAAGGTGCGACTTGCCGACTTGGTGGTTAAGGGCTAAATTCAGTCAGCCCAAGTGATGCTGCAAGCTTATTCACTCTCTGAATTCAAGGCTGGATTAATCAAAATTAACTGTGTCAGCAAATGCAACCCAGAGAGCCCTGATATTTCTCTTTGAAAGGTTTTCCTGTTTGATCTATCTACGCTGGTTCGGCAATAGTTCGACTTTGGCGAGACCGCTTATCTACTCTGCCACTGTTTTAGGTAGTATATACATAGGCACTTATTCCCTCATGGTATTAAGCCTCAAAATAGGTAACAGCTCAGCACAAATCACCGCTTTTAGTGAAGTTTAAATTTGTAATAAAGCACAGATGGCATTTCAATGGATCGAAAGAGAAAAGGTCGGCTTAAGAAAGTTTTACCAAGAAAATTATATCAATACCACCTGGGCTGTGGCAATGCATCTACTATGTCACCTGGCAGTCTGCAAGTGTTGTTACACCCAGGGGTAAGCGCTGCTCTTCACTTCCCTTTTAGTGTTCCAAAGGATCCTTTTAGCCCATATATCTCTTGGTACCTCCTACAATTTTGTGCCAAGTGGGCCTGTGCATGTTCTCGTTTTATGCCGTACATATTCATTAGGCTTCAGTCGCTGATGAGTGCAGACTGCAAGATGTTTCTAATTCTCGTCTCTACAAATAATGTCAGATAAGACAAGGTCATCTTAAACTATATTGTCACGTGTGCCAAAGAGAATGATAAATTTTGGTTTCAATTCCTTTACAAAACAAACCCCATTTTTCATTCGCCAAATTAGCTAACGGTTATAATTGGCGGTGCATTCCACATTTTATGGTGTTTGCGGCTGAGCATACAGTAAAATGCAATGATAACAACCATCTTGCCTACAGTTAGGAAATTTCAATTGTACGTGCCCTGCCGATGCACGTTCGGCTTAACACCGCGTGACAGAGCAATTGTCCCCCACTTTTTTCACAAGGCGTATTACATCCTCCTTGTTTACACAAAACTCGTCTTTTCAACACAGCAGCAGCTTGAGGGTTCATTTAGAATTCAGTCAATCGGTCCTAGTGGTGGGTGAATGGAAAGTTCAACTCTTCGAGGTATTTAAATGGCTTTGAAATATGCTACGCTGTCGCATTCTCTCTTGCATCAATTAAAAATCAAGCTCCAGACCCAGCTAAAAGTAAAAGCCTTTTGTAGCATGAAAGCACAGATCTATAAACAACTATTTGATGGTTTCAAACTGAGGGACTGACAAATCCATTAGAAAGCATGCTTTGAACGAAATTAGCTTCATTGTAAATGCATAAATTACCTCAAGCAATTTAGTACGCTATATCATTTAAACATCTTTTGTGAATTGACCAATTGTTTTCCTCGCAATAGGCATCCTTAAGCAGTGCTAAAATCCGATGCATATTCCTTTATAGCGTTTGCTTTTGATGCATTTTTCCAGAGAGAAGTAGGGACATCAAATGTCCAAAAGTAAAACACACCTGTTGACATTCGACCGAAAAGTGTCAGCTTCCGCATTATCAATGAAATTGCAAGCAAAATTTTGGAATAGGGCATGCCAATTATAAAAGAAGCAGAGTGTTAGGACTTCAACATTGACAGCTGCAGGCTTTACTTACTGCTCAAAGAGTACAATCACTGTTTCCCACTTGTTAATGCTATACATATAAACTGAAGTCGCCAGTAACTGTGGCAGAGCACTACCTCATCACCATCCTGAGCCTCTGAAGTCGGCGCTTCATGTGGGTTCTTTGATTGGAGACCAGCAGAAACAAAGGAAAGGCGAGACAGAAGACGGTGGATAGGCATGTCCAGATTTCAACCGATCCCACCTTTTGTAAGGAGTCGTACACTTAGCAATAAATGGACACTTTCAAGATTAAAACCAATTGGAATATTATGTTTAAATTGATCATGAGATTTCCATTTTTCAAGCTATTGTGTGCTTTGTAGGTAATTTTGCATGAAATTTGGAAGTTATAGGTTAAAAGGCGCTGCCTTGATAACTCATTGAAATTTGTGGACACTGGATTATCCCTCATTTATTAGTGGATGTGACAATTCTCAACAACAAAATAACGCTTACGAAGAAGAAGAAGCGGTCGAAGTTGAGTGATTTTATGGCATTCCCAAGCATATTCCATAAACCAAGAAACACAAAGAAGTTGAAAGCCACAATGCCATAGGTCAGGCGACGCAGTGGTGCCAGAGCTCTGCGCACCTCTGATAAGGGAGGCTTATTTTCGCTTAGGCGCGGAGAAAAACGCAGATCCGTGTGTCTGGCAATCGGGATTAAGAAGAAAGACAGACTATTGTCATTTTAGTTGAACCCCTTCTGTTGGAATAATTTTAAGCCACACAAATGCTGAGAATGTCATAAAATTTTGTTGTTACTTTGGAGCAATCAAGCTCGAAAATAGGCGATGACTAAGTAGTTGACTTGGTTGAACTACCGAGAAAACAGCTTAAGCCAGGTCTCGAGGGGATTGTCGATCTCCTGAACGCAGCGCCACACGCTGGATGCCACTTTAGGTGAAAGAGGCTTGGTAAGGAGGAGAGTGATCAGTGCAGGTAGCAGAAAGCCACCTAACAATGCCACTCCCAACCCCACCAGCTGGACTTGCTTGGGGTCTAATTGTTGATGTTGATGATAAAAAATAAGGGAAAACTTCTGAGAACAAGAATTTCAACGTGCATATTGCAGCACTTAATAGGTACAAATGCGATTATCTGTATTTTTCTCTTCGAGACAGGGTGACCTACAGTCTGTGTATTCTAATTCGAAGCAGTCAACAACACACAATAACGTGCAGCATCTGACTGTCTGCGCCTAGAGCAACTGATCCAGATTGCACACGCAGTTAGTTGGAATGAGCCCTTTACTGTGACTGAGACCAAAAGCGTTTGCCTGCTAGGACAGGTAGAGTCATAACAACCAGAGTATATTTCTCACAGTCTTCTCAGTGAACTGTTTAGTGACGAAAATGGACCATATTTATTTGTGCAGAAGCGATATCCTTTAGCATGGAATGCAAGTGATATAGAGAGTCTCGAACGTACCCAATGATGACGCGTTATCAAGCACAAACCAGAGGATGAGTGAGGCTCCTGCACTAACGAAATAGCCAATTAGAAGTGCGGCTTTTGAGAGACGACCCCAGAGAATGCTGAGGCAAAAGCATCCCACAAAGGGAGTGCACAGACCGTAGAACAGGAAATTCGTCATCTAGAAGGTAAGTCTGAGGTATGTCATGAATTGCAAGGGACACAAAGAAGGTTTTTAAAACAAATGCGCCAAGCAATGGGAAAACTTTTTATCCAGAGGCAGGGAAACACCTTATCGCCGCCACTAGGCCTTCTTTTACCTTCTCTCTGCCTTCAACTGCGCTTCCTAAGTGCCAGATTTGTTTCCTTTGCACTTTTAACTTATGCTACTTCCTGTCACCTGTTCTGCTTTATTCTTTTCCACTCACATAGGTTCCATTCGATTTCAACCGTAAATGCAAGTGATTTTCGCATTGTAATGTCATGTCAAAGGGTTGCAGTGAGTGATGCAATGGATAAGCTACAAGGGGTTATGCTAGGACATACCAGCCTAAGGCGCGTGAAATGAAGGCAACTAGCATCATGTGTTCTCGTTTTCAAAATGCATTTTAGGTCAAGCATCAATCAGACAGACGAACGATCTGTCAGCCAGTCAATCACTCTGCAGCAACTTAAAGGCCGCGAATTTTGGATCGACATTGAAAGAATGGTAAACAATTCAGTGCCAAATCAATACCACATTTCCCCTTAACTAAGGCCAGTTGCATCCATTCTACTGGCATAAATGGTTATTGTAAACATAGCTGCAACTTGTTAATAAAATGTGTATTTTAACAATAGTAACTTGAATGCTCGTACAAGAGAGTTAAAGACAGATGCTTCGTCGGAAGAGGAAGTTGGCTAGTCATATGCAAGTCATACGCGCCCCACAACGCACATTATCAGCGGTTGCAATTGGCGACGGGACATTGGAGTTAGCCGGATCGGAATCCACATGACTGCTTTTCGCTCACTCGATATAATAAGACACATTGGCAGTGTTAATGAGGACGATTATTTGTTTCATAAACAGACATATTAGTGCGTGAAGCCAAAGTCATACTTAAATTAAGAGTTGGGAAGAGAAGATGAGCAATGTCAACGCGACATAGTGTAAAACCACCAAATAAAACGCTTGTAAAAAGTTTTGCCAAACGTGTGATATGCTCAAATGCGGTCCTTTTGGTTATGCTTTAAAACGATTTGAACGATTTACTTGTTGCAAATTCTTCTCGCCTTAGACTTGCATCTCCATATCTGTCCACATCTGCATCTTTGTGTAAGGCCCACCAACCTAATAGAATCATGCATTCAAATTTTTTTGGATGAACTACTGCTGAAGTTTTAGAGTAGAAGGAAACTAGTTGTCTCCTTAGCCACCAATTGAATTGCAGCCACATTGTGCTGCATTGGTAGTGTGTCGGATGGTCTAGTGCCATTGCAACAAAACCTTGAAAGAATGAGGTTATGAACATACCGCTATTTCAGAGAAGATAATGAAAAGTGGTATCATGCTTGCCATCACAGTGAAGGCGATTGGTAGCAGGCTTCTCGACATCTCGTCTGCGTGCGCGCGGTATGCACCATGTGTCTGGCAGCCGTATACCAGAGTCGTAGTTGATCTGTTTCTACATTCCTCCATTATCCTGTCAAAGTAGTGGAGTGACAGAAGGACCAGGGCGCGTTGTCAACAAGAAAAGCACACTTTTAAAGCACCTTCGTGAGGTGTGGTCAAATCTATGATGTGAAGTAAATATATGATCAAATCGTCATGCAGGAGATTTATGCGTCTTGAATGGGAAGGAGGACTTTGCCGAAAATCCGTTTTATGTTCTTTTTTGTCTCTTTTAGTACTTTATTTTTTGTGCTGCAAGTTATGGCTAGTGTTTACCTAGCACGATCTAGCAATTTACAAGTGCTTATAATGTCGGTTTGTCAGATTACATTGTTTGCATTTCTCCTCGAATGCAGCTGAGAAGAGTGAAACGCTTATTTGACGAAAGCATCTAGCAAGGGAACGGACTTACTGATCTGCTTTAGTACTGCCTCGTTGTTTGCACCTCCCAAGAAAAACAGCCGTTATTGCCCTTTCTTTACAAATAAAAATCTCGAATATGCTTTGAACGCAAGTGCATGTGGGCAGCAGAGCACTTCACTGCAGCGTATGCTTAAAGAGTTGGCCATGGGCTCTTATTATCTAGTCCCATGCTTAATGTTCTAAGTCTGTTTTATCAGTAATTCTACTGTGACATTTTTACTAACTGTCACATGCCATCGGACCAGGTATCATTGTCACATGCCGCACATTCGAGCATGCTGCGACAGCGACAGATGTTGCGTCGGCTTGCGAGATGACCACGTCGCTCACCACAGAGGATACATGTTGTCTTGTCCACCTGCTTCTTAAAGGGCTGCAAGGGGAATACACAAAACACAGAATTAAATAAATCAAGCACAGTGATTTAGTGTCAGGACGCTGCCCGATTTCCTTTATGCTGCACACAAATTCTGTGGTGGCTCATGCAGACTTTTAAAACTATTTCTTTGTAACCCGTCGAGCAGTGCCTGCTATGCTTAATGGCTATTTTAGCAGAGGTGCCTAAATGGGAGAGTAAAGCTGCGATTGCCATTAACTCCATTTGGATTTAACTAACCCGAATGTATGCCACGAGCACATCGTGATACAAGACTAATGAAGCGCCGACGATGCTGAACATGCAAGAGGTCACGAGGAGCAGAAGAATGACAGTGAAAATGATCCGAATTCCACTCTTTCCAAACAGATGTATCGGAGTTGCTAACATCATAAGTCCAATGAATAGCATAGTGTTGAAAAGACTAAAGCGTGACTCATTTGTTAGTCCAAATTAACAGGGGTTAATTTGGTCAACATTTTAATAACGAAACCTAGCTGCTTCCTGTTTGTTTGTTTGCTATGCCAGAGCTAATCCACGTCATGCTATAGGAGCTGAAATGTGCAACTTGCGAATGACTGCTGCAGCGTCCACCTAGCACCTAAAAACCGACCATGCATTCAAAGGATCAGTCACCTCCAACCCTCGTCCCCATATCGATTGACTGAGTGCTGTCATCACTAAGTTGGTAAGTGAATGAGTGGGTGGTCTCAACAAGAGATTAAAAATAGTCGCGGAGTAGTTATAGTGAACCCAGGTGATCGGTGCACTTTTGTCGTCCCCAGACCCTGTTTACCCCTTTCTGCACTGTTGGTTGGTATGTCTTTGTCTCCTCCACCCCAGTGACGCACCGCCCGCACCTCAGTTGCATGATCGTACCTAGACGGTCTTTGTGTTTTTTCTGGCAAGCGTCCTCACCAGGCAGTAGTGGATTCATTGTCAAAATAATCTAACGACTCAATCCAATCTCAGAAACCACAACAATTAACTGATTTTCATCAACCTTTTTGCCTTAAACCCAAATAATAGCTATGTTAACAATGACTTAATGATAAGTAAGACACACATTGTAGTCACAGAGCGCATTTCTGATCAGGATAATGCAAAATGTAGCGTTGATATTTAAGGGAAATCATAAAGAAAGTCAAAGTTGAGGAGGTACCGAATACTGACATGCCTAGTACGGTGAAGCGAGAGTGTCCTCTCTGCCCTTCTCCTCACAAATTATTTTGAAGAACTTGCTTACTATTTGGTAATGATTGCGTCTTCTGCAGCGCCTAGTTGCAAAACAAAACCATGCTGAAGGGATCGTGTGGGGTGTCAAAACGATGACTTGTTTACCCAGATCCCTAAACAAACGTCAATCCATCAATTGACTGAAGTAATGGCAAATAGATTGCATGGCTTAGAAGTGAAAGCAAATTAGAAGTGACAGCCTTCGCATTGTAAAATCTGCTGGCTAAGGAGCGAACCAGACACCTAACTGTGGATCGCACAGTAGCTAGGTGGATTTCTGTCCATCAGCATCACCTACAGGAGACCGGATTATGAAAAGTGTCGCTGTTGTTCTCTAGCATTTGGGTTTTGAG
Organism: Taenia asiatica; assembly: GCA_001693035.2. Taxonomy (NCBI): domain Eukaryota; kingdom Metazoa; phylum Platyhelminthes; class Cestoda; order Cyclophyllidea; family Taeniidae; genus Taenia; species Taenia asiatica. The sequence goes on from LWMJ02000248.1 coordinate 92,548, forward strand.
ACTCGATTTACCTTTCAACCCATACATATACCTTGCACTTATTCGTCTCTGGACTGTACAATGACTGCTCGGACTGTCGGTCTGTCTGTCGTCGAGGTAGCCAGCTAGCCTGCTAAAAGGCAAACTCGCATCCTAGTCACGAGATTGCACCTCTGCCCACTACATCAAAATTGAGCAGCCTGAGAGGCATGTCAACTGTTAGTTAAAGCAATTTCTTCCATTTCTTCACGCAGTGTCTTTGCACACTATACGTTACACCAGCTAAGGGCATCGGAACACAAGATGCGTGACAAACGACAGCCTTCAACACCCAGACAGGTATCTTAGGAATACCGTCTAGTGTTATGAGGCATATTATCCTTAAAACGCTCTCCAATAGTGTGCAAGATCGCGTAAACCGAAAACAACATGCTTGGGCCTCTATTACTAAGCCTGTTTATAAACATCACTTTCCCCCGTCCTATGTTATTCCGAGTAAAGCAAATATTTTTATGGATAGATAAAAAATAAGGAGTTGAAGCCGATGATTGTAGTGCTTAATGACTTATTTTAAATCGACCATCACACATGCTAACTAGCTCTTATTTCGCGTCTAGTAAAAGAACAATCACAGACTTACCCCATGTTTGCATGGCGTGTTATTGTCGTGGTTCTCTCGTCATATCATCAACATCAATGGTCCTTACAGGTGTCACATCATCTAAATGGGTTCACTTTTCAAAATTATTGGCATGTAATATTATAGAAAACTGCGATTAAATGTTTGCATAGCATTAGAATGGCTTCTCCTTTTCCATTTTAACAAATAGAGTACGAAATGATGAGGAAATTTAACTATGGTATCATGTACGTATTCGAGCTGAGAAAATAGGCGGAGACAAAGTGATTTACTTTTGCATTTACATTTATTACAGAATGCGCCCTTTTTAAGCACTTGGCTCAAAGGTTCTAACAGATTTCCAGAAGTGTCGAAAAATCCAGAAGCGTGATTTTGTAATGTAAGGGGGTCTTGAGAATTAGCTGCTATGGCAGCTTCCCACTGAAAGGAATATTGCTGACTTTCAACCAAAAATTCGGACGAGACATACACTGCATGCTCGCGGGCTTATTTCTCATCCGTCGCGATTGCTGTATTTGTGGAGAGGTGAGGATCGCAAGTCTGCCCTCATTTGATTTTGCTCATGAATAGACAGGAAGAAAATTTGATGGCAGTCGTTTTAACTTTCGCGATAGCGAATTGGCTGTTGGCGCACTTTAAAAAAAGATGCGGATGAAGGACGTGAATGGAACATCCTGCTGTTAATGAGGAATTCGCTCAGTGCTATTCCGCGTAGCACAGATGACGTGTGTTAACGGGTCCGGAAGTCGGATGGAGGATCAGACTTACACTACCCCGATGTCAACGCATTGAATCGTGCTATGTCGCCTAGGTTGAAGGACGTGGGTTGCATGATTTCGGACGCTGCGCCATATCTTTTCATCATTACTACTATAATTAGGGCAAACGTGACTTCTAATCAACATCTTTGGTGATTATATGCCTTTCAACCTCTGCGTTGATACCTCTTAAATGAGATAAATAAGTTATGAGGAGGACTGTTGCATAAAATGATATAATTCTTTACGAAAAGATGCTATTATGGCCAGCCTATTTGTAGTGACAATTCAGACAGTTCGTTATACATCCATAAAAGTGGCCATTTTAGGCGCAATACTTATATTGCCAACTCCATCGTGCCGCTACTGTTTCGGGTGTTCTTCGCATAGCTTTCCTGGTTCCTAAGTTCAAGCAAATATTTGTCGAAAGAGAAAGTGAAACTGTGGCTAGGCAAGATGGCACATCATCGCAGCTTTGCCAAAATTCTGTCCACGAAGAAAGTGCTGCTTCATCTGGTGAAGAAACAAGTTTTCATTGGCTGCATAAGGCAGCAGTATTCGCATCAGGAAAGCCAACTACAAGGTGTCCATTCTGAGCAATCATGTTGAATTGAGCTTATGCATTTAAGAGAGCTCATGAACTTCATTCTCCTTCTCTGTCAAAGGACATAATCTAGCCCAACACATGAACCCCATTTCGGCCCAAGCCACGATTTAATCTAGTCTTATCGCATAGCAACACCAAGTAAATATAAAATGCACAAATCTCTGTCAGCTCTCTTTTGCGCACACTGGCTAGGAGTGAAAGGGAAGGCGGCAATTCGATTTTCTTGTTCGTCCTGCATTACCCCGTTAAACACAGATAAGGCGGGTCATGAATTAAGACGCACTGTCATGGGAGTAGTTAGCCTAAAAATAAAACGCAGGTACCACCAATATGTGGCACTTTTGAGAGGAACTTTGTAGTAAATAATAGTCGCGTGAAGTGAGTACGTGGTGAATTGAATTAGAAGGACATATCATGTGCAGGAGTGTATGAGCCCATGTAAGCTTACGGCATTCCTTGTCATCGGACAGGGGGAACGCATCTGGGCCATGGTGAATAAACGACACGAAACGGGCCAACGCGCTAACGCCGTTGTAAGGTCACTTAAATACCCCCTTCCTCCCCTTCTAAACCGCCAGTATTTAAGCCTCATCACCACTGCTCACGGTCAATCCAACTTGGCATTGTTTGATAATGGTGGGTTTCTGCAGCTTCAATTAACTTCGGCATGCCTCTTTATCTTTATTGCTTCCCATTTACTGCTCTTCTATTCTCCGTCACCACGTTGCCTTCAACCCACTTCGTGCCATTAACTATGACATGCTTTCTCTATACTTTAGAAAAAACGTAAAATCACCGAAATTCCAGCTGAATTAGCACTTCGAATATGCAAATTGCTCGATGTGGAGGACTTGGTGAATGCCTGCAATACCATTCCCAACTGGCGATGGATACTGTCAAGTCGGCAATCAAATCAGGCAATGACTCGTCATATCAGCAACCGGAAGTGGCTGGATAAGCATCTCTGTTGCCTTCTCTTTTCTCAAACCTCCCCAACTGTCGATGGGAACTTGCTTCCTGCTATCGAATAAAGTTTGAAGGAAACGAACATGTTTAGACAGAATTCATCTCAGTCAAGCCAATTTTCTTCTCAACGGATTACCAATTGTTGCCTCACATTAAAAGCTGACATATTTTACTTATTCGCGCTCTACAAGCTGGATTACTACCACCCCATTTTTCACACCCTATACCTCCATGAATCGCAAAGGCATGGTCCTAATCGCTTCGATGTTATTAATATTTTGAATTATAACTATACTACCCATGAGAATGAATATGATAGCATAATATATTACGATGAATTCGAGCCAAGAAAATTTAAAGGTAATATCTTGAACTACGACTGCTACGTATTCCTGATGGATCCAGATTTTCGTTCCAGACATCAACTACTGCACCTCTTGGATGCCATCAAGCCGCATCAAATATTAATCATAGCCATCTTGCCAAGGAGTCAGGAAAATCCAATAAATGAAATGCATGTCTTTGCAAACTTCATTGCAATTTTCAACAACTTTGTGGAATGCCCACTTGCAACTACTGCGGTGGATTGGCGATTGTGTTGTGTCAGGCTGCTGGATACCGGAGAAGTCAACTTGGAGGAGTGGATGCAATTTGTCAATTACGACTTCATTTTCGTATTTGGATGTGATCGACGCGGCACACTGACTCAGACATGCCGACCTCGGCCTTTCATACGTTTGCTGAAGGGGAATAATTTCCCAGACCTCAAACACTGTACAACGCGACGTGACATCGTCTTCATGTTACAACCCCACAGCTATGCAGATGTCTTACTTAACACGCCAAAGTCTTTTTTGTTATAAAGCCGTGCAAATTCCCTTGGCTACGTTGCTGTCATAAAGATGGGGAATAAGTAATGCGTTAAGAAAATCCAAACAGATGGTTTATACTGCGTTAGAAGGTTGTCTAATTTTCGGATCTGACAAATAGCGCCGAAAGCGATGGGAAAGATTACAAAGTCATCTGTGTGTGGGGCAACACCAGTCGTAATTGAAACAAAGCATCATTGGTCAAACAGAATTAGTCCCTTTCACTGCTGCAGTGCCTATACACACTCGTTTCACAGTTAGCACTCTGCGATTGTGGTGACGTGTCCATGTTAAGACAGAGAAGATAGGCGGGATCTAACAGAGGTCAGTCCCAATCGTTTTCCTTACCAATAGTTTGCAACGTCACCAACCTTTAAATGACTTTGCGTGCCTCTTAAACCTTATGTTCAATACAGCTTTGTCTATTCATCCAACCACCAAACCCACCTGCCCACTTGCTCGTCGAACCCACATACATGTTGTGCCAATTATATTCGGTCTGACGTTTGTATTTTGTTCATCGCAAATCTAAGCAAACGATTGCGCGTTCGCTTCCTCCTATGTCCTTCTGCTCACTCGTAATTCGCTGGCATCAGTATTCTGCACGGATATTGAGGTGCTAGACTGAGAATTTAATGCATTAGAGGCAGCGCGGATCAATGCGACCACGTTACTTCTTCTAAGGTTCCATCATTCTTGTTTGACAGCTGTGGGTGGTATACAGTGTGGAGGGCAGTGTTACGCCTTTCCATATGCAACACCCACACAATTATGTTTAACGCCAAATCGGTTGAGGTACGTTTGTTTGCACAAGCTGTGTGTAACCTGGCAATGAATTAATTGTAACTGAGGAGGCTTTTGGCAGAGTCGATGCGTTCCGCCTTGAGCTGCAGAGCATGTTTCAAATTTGGATATAATTGCTGGAATGTTGAGAGGCGAAAATTGCGACTCCACTTCCACGTGAGCCTAGTCATCAATAGATACGGGTAAAAGTCTTTGCTAACAGTCACTTTGTTCCTCGTAGTATCGAAGAGCTTTGGAGAGGGAGAAAGGCATGGAGGGTGTAGGTGGCCCAGACACCTGTCGACACAGAAACAGTGACGCGTGACGGTAATGGAAGGCCATGCTAAATCATCCACCTTCAACTTAGAATAATGGTACAGCATTAGGAAAGTGTGACACCGTAGCTAGCACAAAAGTCGGATAACTGAAATGTGGTAAAAGGGAAGAATGGGTATGGAGTAATAAACAAAGAAAGGAACGAAGGTGGGTTGAGGCAACCAATGCATGCCATTATCGATGGACGACAAAGGCTACATACAACGTACCCAGGGAGGGATTTGACTGACTTACCTTCGACGCATAATCATTACGTCTTTTCGTGTTGCCTAGTTTTAATTAAGCGTTCTTTCCGCGACTTTGACAACTTGAATGCGTGAATTCCTAGTGCCGCTTGTTGCTTTCCCATTATGAATAGCACAAATTGGGCGAGACGTGGCTCATCATCACCAACAATGATGATGGTCCTCTTCGATTGTCTGCACGGATGTCTTTTGAATGAGGAAACCGTGTTCTTAAAAGAACTGTTGCGCTAAATGTCACTGTTATGGCTGGTCTAGCTGCAGAGGTGGTCCGTACCGATGGAATGATTATCCATTCAATAAGAAGAGATAGATTACGGCACAAAGCGTGTGGCGTATATTCCATTGTGTCACCGTTGTTTCGTATATTCCAATTGCAGTCGTTCCAGTGCATAAGACCAGGTTAGTCTATACCAAAAAATGAGGTGAATGTAGAAATGCTGTGGGGTCCTTGCATAGGGGACGTTTCACCAACAAAAGCTATGGCGTATTTGCCGACACTACTCGCTCATTGCCATCTAACTATTTTGTTTAATGCTAGTTTTTCTAACCTCTGCGTGTAAGACATCATTTAATGGCTTAAAACTCCGACGGCGTGGGATGACACCTCAACGGCGGTGCCCAAGACTAATCTACCCTTTACTCCTTTAAGCATAATATGTGCCTTCCAAACCCTTCTCTGGACAAATTGATTTTTATACCATCATGGAAGGCAGTTTAACACGAGATCGACAGAACGTTTCGCATTGTGTAAAATTAGTAAGCCATTGCTAATTGTTTTAAAAGCCACTAAACTAACTTGAAGAGGAAGGAACAATGCATCTCAAGAAGAGGGGTGCATTTGAGGTGGTAGTTGCAGCAAAAGTCGGCGTTTGTCAGAAGTGCCAGTGTTCTTGATTTGCAAGCCGTAGTGAACAAATTGTGACTGCTCGTTCAAATTAAGGTGTTCGTCTGCAGGCCTTGGATACCCCGCGGACGCCCACCCAAGTTTTATTATGCATCCACGGCAGCTGTAGTGGGTACTAAACGCTCAACTGTTATCATGTAGCAGTCAATTGATGCAACTTACATTATACGGAGCACATCTCAGCAAAATGGAGGAGTAAAATGTGCTATAGATTTCGCAGAAATAGGGTTGTTCATAAAATGTGGAGATGCAAAGTAGGTCTGAATGGGCAAGAGAGAGCAATTCATGGTTTGTCGGAGAAAGAACTAATCAGACCGGTTTAAAAGTCGAGAGTTATGTTGTGTCCAAGCATTTTCTTTGGAGGGCAATCGACTTGCGAAAATCAATCTCCAGTTAGGGATAGGTGTTACAACCCTTTAAGATGTCCTCTGTATGAAGGAAATCGCACATTCTAAGCAGCACTTTTAGTGGAAGGCCAGCGATTAGAAGTTTTCCAAGGTGTTAGCCAAGTATGCCAACGTTGGTGACACGAAAATGGGATGTCGACAATCGACCTTAAAGTTGACAAGCAAGGGAATAAGTGAGAGGTGGTGAAGAAAGGAAGAAAGGAAAAAAAATTAGCGGAGGCTACTGACACCCACCATTTTTGAAATGTGATGGAGTTGATTAACTGTGTGATAGAGATGACGAGGTTTGAATACTCGCCCCATGGAAGGGTGCAGGGGAAGGAAAAATGGGGAGATTGGATTGACCTCGCAATGATGTTAACACATTGGATCGTTTCGTGATGTTTGATGTGACTGTCACGCAACCACCTCATCTAGACAGATTGTCCCTAGTCGTTCAATGGTAAGGAAGGAAGTAAACAAAGCTAACACGGTGAAAATAATATGAATGTTTGCTAGTGCGGTAACGGGCTACAGAAGTAGTGCATGGGTCTCAAATAAAGGTGGAAGCGATTTATTTTTCTGCAAGCAGTTGACAATCGACGCAACGTTGCTGTGATGCTGCCAGAAAAGACAGCAGTTCTTTCGACACCGATAGCAGACATCAGCAGTTTAAATACGTTTCTTGCCCAATATTGTTTGTTTTCAGTACACGCTACAATTAATTACTTTTAAATTGAATTAGAATCAGAGGTTCATCTAAATCTTTAAGCACAATATTGTGTTCAATTTTAGGAATGATAATGATTGAATGCCTTGCGGTACATCATCGATTAATTTAATTGCATGCGGGCAGTTTCATTGTCTTCTTTCCGTGAATCTGCACACATCCCAAATCCCACCTATTTGTTGCCCCTCCTTTTCTCCTCGCATCCTTGGCATGTTCAATATTACACTATGCCGTTCTTGGCATAAAGTGCAAGGATCTTGTCGGAGTCGAAGGTAATCTTGCATTAAGTTACATCTGTATTTCCAGAAGTGACAGTGATTTGAGTGGAGCAAGTAGGATGAGAGAAATAAAAGACTGCCTAACTTGGGGCTAGAAAGTGGAGAGCCTCCGAATGAAGAAATAGGGCGTGGTTATGAATCGCACTTGTTTTAGTTCGTAAGCACAAGTGAATCCTGATCCTTCTTCAATATTATAATACGAGTTGTTGTTCTTGTCGACGTTTTTCGTGTCTAGACTAATCACTATTGCAGTTAACTGCAACCAACTTATTTTGTTCAACCAAGCAAAAATGCAGAATGAGGGTGCTTCTTCTTCTCCTCTTATGTATCTAAGGTCTATCAAAACCAACATTTGCGATCTGTTATGGAGTCATTTTAAGTACACCTCTACTTTGACTGATTTCTGTATTTTCTTGTTTGAACGTGATCAAAGCGCCACCTGACACATTAAAGTTGCTCAACACAGACACACAAGCTTACACGACTCAGACATGTTACCTCCCCACCTTTCCACGGCTGTGGTAGAGGAGAGGGGTTTCACAGTCCTTAAACCTTGTTTTCTCCAGGGAGTTACAATATTTTTTAGTTTAAGGTTATGTCTATTGGTTTAGGTAGATTGCTTTGTATAAATTAAAATGTGAGGGTTCACGCAGTATTAGGGGGAAGTCCAGTTTTGGATCTGACAAATAGCGCATAAATTGATGAGGAATTTCTCATTCCCCCAGTGTATGTAGTAGCATCTGTGTCATCTAAAGGAGGCATAATTAGTGGGAAAGAAATCGTCACAGTCACCACTGCGGTGCCTCTATGTCCTTTCGCAATGCAACGCATGGTAAAGCGCGGAGCTGATAAGCGAATGGATGGGTGAGTGGAAAAGGAATTGGTGAAATCTGGATTTAGCACTGAGATGTTAAATAGTAGGCAAATAGTAACTGTGTGGAAAAATATTATTGCCACAAAACTATCACGTATGTGCGAATTTACAGCCACACCACTGGCCTGACATGACGAAGACTGGATGGAGTAGCTCTAACACTCTTTAATCAGCTGCGTAAGAACTGCACAATTTTCTAGCAAAATATAGTTCCTACTACTGACTTTGCATTTCTGGGATGCCACTTTCTTGCATTGAGAACTGCAGGTTGGTGAGATCGAAATTACTTGTTTATCTGCAGACCGCCACCTTGCTTACTTTCGCTACTAAGCCTTATAGTGGAAAATTACCCAGACAATGATACCAGTGATTCTACCTT